>LPNX010872772.1:108145-132586 GCA_001517045.1 Pseudotsuga menziesii | reverse complement strand
ATATATATTAAAATTAATGTGAACCTTTCATTTGCCAAGGGTATGTGTGAGCCTGCCGCAGGGAAATCACAACGAGGAGGAGGACAACATGGCAGAGAGGAGGTTGGGCTGGCTGGCTTGGAGGTGGTGCCGACAGAATTTATAATTTGTTGATGGATAATTTATAATTTATAATTTATAATTCTTTACCTATTGGTTTTATTGTTGCTCTCGCACTGGTTGTTATTGTTATTGTTGCAGAATCAAGGTAGCTAGCTATGATGTAGTTTGTGATACTTCTTTCTATTTATATAGTTGTTTTTCTTCTTCTAATTTTCTTTTATAGTTGACATAATGTTATGTAACGTTACGTAACGTTACAAGATCTACCCCATACTGGGATGTAGAGCACCTCTCGGTGCAATAACCTACCACTCTCAAGACATGCATGAAGCTCAGTCAATTACAAGGCTTTTAGTTACAACTTGTTCAGTAGTTTGACAATAAGGTGCAGGGATGGAGAACTCATCAAGATGGCATACTTACATACAAAATAGATGCATATAAATGGATAAATCCTGACAAGGATGGTACTTATAAATCAAATCACATTAACTCACCAATAGGATGACAACTATTAGCTATTAATCAACTTCAAAATAACCTAAATACACATTCAGGCATAAGTAAACTAAAGATAAAGATGATGGCTGAACAAATCATAACAAAAGAGCTTATATTTTAGAATGAACAAGATGAGAAGATTGACAATAGAATAGGCTTATAAATCCCCGAAGTTGAACCTTTATTATCAAATCGATCTTAGGATTTATATCCTTTTTACAAAAGTAAAGATCCTGAAACTTCGATCTGTTTTCACAAAAATACTCAAAAGTGATAGTTTTTCCAAATTAGGGTTTCAAACCCTACCTAACTATTTGTCTAACTATGATGAAGATTTAGTTCATTGATTGAAAATAAAAAAACTGAAGTAGTTGCTAGTGATCACTACTGCTGGTCCACTGTAAATTACACACCAAAAGCCAACATTTCGGTGGTTGACTGACATGATCTTTCCTGCTTAATCCGCTAAAATTGTCTACCCTATCACCGTGGTTGATGATTGAAATCTCTAACCTGAATGATGGAAACCACAAACCTGAATGTGGCCGCAGTGTCAATGATTTAAACCATTACTGGTGCGACAGTTAAGCATCGACGATTGGAAGCTCTAACCTGAATGATTGGAACCTCAAAACTGAACGTTGCCATAGTGCCGACATTTCAAACCATTATCGTCATGATGGTTAAGCATCGGAGGTCGGGAAGACTAACCAATAATGTGTCGGTGTTCGGAACCTCAAACCACCAAAACATCGGAACCTCAAAACTAAACACTGCCATAGCTTCGGCGTTTCAAACCACTACTATTGCGATGGTTAAGCATTGAGTATCGGAAGCTATAACCACTAATGTGTCGATGATCGAAACCTTAAACCACTAAAACATCGAAACCCCAAAACTAAATGCTGCCACAGTGTTGGTGTTTCAAACCATTACCATCACGATGGTTAAGCATAGGCGATTGAAAGCTCTAGCCTGAATGATCAAAACCTCAAAAATCAACACTGCTGTAGTGTCAGTGTTTCAAACAATTACCATCGCGATGGTTAAGCATCGGAAGCCGGGAAGACTAACCACTAATGTGTCTGCAATTGGAACCTCAAACCACTAAAGCATCAGAACCTCAAAACTGAATGCTGCCATAGTGTCGGCATTTCAAACCACTACCGTCATGATGGTTAAGCATCAGTGATCGAAAGCTATAACCACTAATGTGTCGGTGATTGGCGCCTCAAACCACTAATGGGTCGGTGATCGAAACCTCAAAACTAAACGCATCGACGCTTTAAACCACTAACTTTTCAGCTATCGGAACCCCAAAACTAAACGCGTCGGTGCTTCAAACCGTAAAATTCTTCGTAGTGTCGGTGGTATAGAGGAATAAACCTCCGAAACGCCGACGTCATAGAGGACTAAACCTCCGACCTGATGTCAAAAATGTTCTTTCAGTGGTTAGTGTATATGTTGCACTCCTTTCTAATCTGCCGAAGACGACCCTTTTCAGTGGCTAATGAGATGTTTTGAGCCTCGCCTAAGCCATCGAAAGCTACAACTTGTGAATTTTTCACCCAAATAAAATACAGAGGCTTTCAAACTCTCAGTGATATTCACATCCTTCGTTGCATGAGTTAAATTCTTCATACTATCAAAATAAGTTATTTTGGGAGATAACAAGACACATACATGAGTGACCACTCATTCACCATAAATAACCTACCACAAGGGACCCATGTAAATGTGAATGGCCAGTTAAGTGACTAACCATGATAAATGCATTATAAAGTGGTATCAATATGTAATGAGAGATATATGGTACTACTAGAACTTATTTTCTAACACCGAGATAAGAAGTTTTGGAATCTAAATTTAATAAGGCGGCAAGCTAAGAAATTAGAAATCCAAGTGTCTTGTGCACTAAATTGGAAATTAAGAAATGCGTAAATTGTTGTGAACAGAACTCATTACGTCGAGAGGCGCTCTATAGCACAGTATGGGGGACATCTTGTAACATTACGTAATGTTATGTAACGTTACGTAACGTTATTTTTATTAATAAAAAATAATTCTTTTAATTATAGGCCAAAATAAATGTCGGCCAGAAAAAAAAACCTAATATGGGGGAGATGTTGTAATATTCCTACCTAACAAAACAATAAAAAAAGTAAAAATTTAATTATCCGTAAAAAAATATGGGTGAGGAAAAAAACACAATATGGGGGAGATGTTGTAATGTTTTTACTTGACAAAATAATAAAATATGTTGGCCTTGCACATGGTTTTAAAACCATAAACCATGCGCATGGCTTTAAAACCATGTGCACATGGTTTTTATGCACATGGTTTATGGTTTTAAATCCATGTGCAAAGCCTTCTAAACAACCCATCGTTTTATTGTACATGGTTTAGGACGGCCTTCCACATGGTTTTAAAACCATGTGCAAGGCCTCCTAAACAACCCATAGTTTTATTGTACATGGTTTAGGAGGGCCTTGCAAATGGTTTTAAGACCATGTGCAAGGCCTTCTAAACAACCCATGGTTGTATGAGGGCCTTGCATATGGTTTCAAAACCATGTATGGGGAAATGTTGTACTGTTAGTTCATAACAAAATAAAAAATAACAATAAATATTATATGTGGGCCATAAATAATATTAAATATTAATAATAAAATATTATATGTGGACCTTAAATAAAAAATATGTGTCTTTTGGTTTGAATCAAATCAATGGATACCTACGGAGAGATTTGATCCCTCTTGGCGCTTGATAGAGCCTAGGATTTGGATCTATGCTGGTAACTCAACATATAAACTTATATTTGAAGAAAATAGAAATACAAGTTTCTTGCGCACTAAATTGGAAATTAAGAAATGCTTAAATTGTTCTGAACATAACTCGTACCTGAAACATATCAACTTACAACTTATATTTGGGAACATGGAAACTTTTTAAAACTAGCTTCACGCGGAAAACACTTAAATAGATTAAAGGAGACACTCACCAGCCAAATATTGGATACAAAATTAATGTTGTTATTACACTAAAGGATGTTATGGACACATGAGAATGCAGATAGGGATGTATAATGACACAAAATAAAAGGGAGAAGAATGAAAATGTCATGTATGAAGCATAACTAGGATGAAAAAGAACATAAAAGTGGATGCATAAGCATTCATAATTTGGATGCAAAATAGACACCACGTGCTTCCCTAATGCTATTTTCTTTTCATTGGGGTGCAAACTGGTATATTACAACTTTGTATTGTAATGATGTAGGGTCATGATATCTTTAAAAAAACATTAATCTTATTATTTGTTTTTGTGTATATACGGTATCATAACCAAGATAAAGGCATACAACATTCGGGTGACATTCTAAATGAATAAGAGGAATTTCGATGTATGTAATTAGTTTTGATACAATTTAATGTATAAAATATAATTTTAAATTTTAAATTGAATTGTTCAGTTATTGAGGGCATGTTGAAGGACTAGGTGTTAATTGAAAAGAAACTTAGTGATAATGAATTCCATGTTGAGGCTAGTTGGGTTGTGATGCTCATGTACCATTTTAAAATAGGTATAGATATAGACACCTAATATTTGTGACCAAAATCAATGTATCATTATTTTTATTATAATTTTTCTATCACATGTCAACCACCACACCATTGCAATGGCATGGACTCTAAGTCTAAGTTATTATGGTTTTGTATGGATATTGTTTTGGTTGTGGATCTTAATTATTTTCCTAATTAGTATGTATTGTTTTATTTATGTTTGGATCCCAATTTCAAAGAGGGGAGTTATCCTTTCGAGCTGAGGGAAGATCCTTCGAAGATTTTTTTAGAAAAAATTCTTGTAAAATATTGTAATTCAATTTAGTCAATAGGGACCATTCATCATTAGGTCGCAGATGTGATGCTAGAAGTTACATTAAGGTTGTTAACCCTGCAAGGAAACCCTATTTCATATATGACAGAATTGTGGTTATGTATTGTGAAAGGTCATTGTGACTGAGTGATAGAGACTATGAGAGAGTGAAGCGCAGGTTGCAATATACGCCTTACGATTTGTATACCTTCATTTTTCTAAAAAGAATAAAATAAATTATTAGCATTTTCTCTATAGATGTATCCCATAGCAGGTGCACCACTTATATTGGTGTCTTCTATATGTTTGATTTCCACATTTAGTTTCTTTTAATGCTCTCTTATCATGCTTTCTAACAAATTTCCGATGCCTTTCATTTTATTGTCAAATAAATCTCTCATATGATAAGGTGGAAAATTATTTAATGAAAAAAATTGGAATATATTATGAATTCATAGATTTGGTTGTCCAGAAAATCTATAGCACTCATGCTAATGTAATTTAACATTTTAAAAATCCCATGGTTGTGAGGACTATTGTGTGTTTTTTTATCTCTAAGAAACGTCTTCTAGGTTAAGTCTAAGGAAAACTTGATCTCTTAACTGTCCTTAATATTTAATGATATATTCTCAACATTTTCTTTTATTAAATTTATAATATAGTAGAAACTAAGGATTATCTTCATATAATATGTCATTTGATGAAATAAAGATGTACACATTAGAAAATAGTATTCATAAATATATGCAAAAGTTGGAACGTCTATAAATAGGAGATATATTTCTATAAAAATTATTTTCAAATAATCTTTGAATGATTATAAATAAACAAAATGAAATTATTAATACAATTATTAAATATCTTAATGATTTTTTTTAATGAATGAAATCATAAATTAATAAAATTTAAAATAAAATAACTCATGTACAAAATAAAGCATTGGATAAAATAAAGCAATATACAACCATTTTTGAAATATTTACTAATTTGACAAATATTTTAAAAATATATTTTGACAATAAAGTCAAAATGAAATTTGTAATGGATTATTATTATTGAATAATTAAAATTTAGAGAGGAATCAGAATTGAAGTAGCTGTTAAAAGAGTGTCTATTGACCCACAAGGGAAAATGATAAATGGTAAAAACCATTGATTTAGAACTCAAGTGATGCAGGAGGCATATTCCCTAAAATCAAGTCACGAGTCCTTGTGGAACCCTAAAGAGCAGGAGGCTAATAAATGACCAAGTTCTAGGTAAAATACTATAAAATAGTATGTCCATCGAATAAGATGGAGGCTGGAGATGGATGGGAAAATAATCTATTGATGCAAAAAGATGACGCATTTATCAGAATTTGTCCTTGTGGTTCAACAACCAGGATCTAGGGTTCTGGAGGAAGTAATTTTTGGGTGCTCTAGCAGTTGGTTGGGAGGAACAACAACTTCAGTTTTGTTTTATCGGCAGTGGCAATAGGTTCCTTACTACAATTCATTTATTGTTTTCGTATTAGTAGTTACAATTTGAAAAAATATTTTAATTCCAAATGTATTATAAATTTAGAATTTACAATGTATCAACTAGTATTCCCTTTTATCTTGTTGTTATAAATTATTATTATATGTTTTTAGTAATTATGTACTTTGATTAAAGAGTACCTTTTTTTTATATATAAAAATGTTAAACTATTAACTAAACCCAACATTGTTTAAAATAAACTTAGATTTAATAGGGAGAGCCAAGAGGCTTCGACATATAGTCTTAGGGTATAAATAAACTAAATCAGGGTTAAATCCCAACATCGTAGAACTAAGAGATTTCCCCACATAGATTCCTTCTATGTTGTAACAAATACAAATACGCATTTCTAGAATTCTTATATTGAAATATTCATTATATTATTAGATCTAAATAAGATAACTAATCAGAACGCTTACCTAAGAAAGTATACACATATATAAGTCAAACAATTTCATTAGATCTAACTCTTTCAAAACTTTATAGCCAAATATCAAGGTACAATCAAACAAAAATCCAATTAAAATATCTAAGAAGACCAATCAGAATAAAAATCAAAACAAGTAAGATTTAAGAACAAGTAAGATTTAAGAACAAGTCATCCAAAAAATCAAATCACATACGAATCTTCATAATAAATGATTACAAATTGTAAAATGTATGATGGTGGTGTGACAACAATTAAACTCCTCTTCAATTAGCTATCAAATTCCCATGAATTCCCAATTCAAAGTATATACCCAACAACTACTAATTAAAATTCAAAAGTATCTAAAACATTAGAGGCTCGGAAGCCTCTCCTTAACCGATAAATCTAATTAATAGACCCATCATGGGTTATTTGAAAACAAACTTTTCTTAGCCTCTTCTTTGTTAATAACCTCAAAAAACAGCAACCCAAAACTCATGTTAACTGCAAAACCAAATGGAGGCATAGCTGGAACTGTTTGTTGATCCAATTGTACAGTGAAGGAGTATCATCGCGTGAGTGTGTATATGCAGATGAACCTACGAGCACTAGTATAAACCACAATAATATAATCCATAAAATATTCCTATTAACATAGTACATAGTAGAATCCCTCACCTCTTGAAAGTGAAAAATGACGCTTAAGACGAGGTAATGTTGTCTCCTCTCTTGTCTGGCCTTTGCATCGATCAACTGTATCCACAAATTTTGTTAAGTTATATATTAACATTCTTCTTGCACTGTAACATGTATACAAAAAATGTTCTGTGAGTAAATTTTTACCTTACAAATCTATATTGGGCCATAAGGGTGATGCCAAGCTTATCCAAGGATTTAAGTACCCTTTTTATGACACTTTGGCTTGACCTACCAACCACAATGTTGAAATTATAATTATGTTATGTAAATATTCTAAAGCGTATAGGAGAAGAGAATCTCTCCTTCGTTAAATGCATCAAGGGCCAAGCGTTGGATCCTTCTAGATTCCTTCTTTGTAACATCCCCTTACTACCTTGACCTGAAAACACAAAGTGTAAGTAAAACGACACTATAAGGACCGATTGTAACTTCATAAAGTTGTGGATGCAAGTGATGGGGTTAGGAGATTGAAAGCTTGGCATGAATAAGGAACGCTCCGGGAAAAATCCACTAAGAGGAGAGAATGAATGTCTAAGAAATTCATGTCATTGATGAAATGTGTCATCTTTGTGTTGTTATGAATGGGTGTTCACTTGATATTATCCTAAGTAGACTAAATTATTCGCCGCATGCTAACAATTAACTCCTATTAGTGGGAAGCTAATTATCGCTAGATGATCCTAAATGAATTTAAGTGACTACCGTAAGTGTTAGTATTACCTATGTTAATTTTGGAAAGCATTCCCAAGAAACATCCATAGTAAGCCTAAAATAAAATAAGTTCAAATAATTCTTATTTTCTTACCTTTAGAAAAGGGTATTTTAAGATTATTTTAAAGAACTATGAGTATGAATTGTTTAAGAAAATATAGTGCTCAATTATACATATATACAAGTGTTCCTAAAAAAGTGTCAATACCTTTACTTGAAAAAGGGGACCAAAAGCATATTATAGAACCCATAAATATAGATCCATGCAATAACCACATATGTATATTATTTGTACATGTCCCATGTGATTTAGTGGTCGCAATGATCAAGGAGAGAACTCCACTTAAAGGATTGGGTGATAAATTCATTAAAACAAGATAACAACGGCATTACATTTTTGTGATAGAGTGGAGGGCGTTGGTCTCTATATCCTGGATTTAATTACTGGGGAACAATCCCCATCTTTCTTTAAATTTTCGTGTTCCATCATCGGTGGAGGAGATAAGGGTTTCAATAAGTAGAACTTGCCACGTTTTGAATACGTGGCCTATCGACAATCCATTTGGCGGTGGATCTCTGGGGTGGGATCCAACACTTCAGGGCTGTCGATTCGTTAAATAGAGGGGACTTGGGGAAAAGGGGGAGATCTTTCCTCGCAAAAGAGAGGAACAAGGGAGATCTAAGGGGATACACAATCCAAAATCTATATACAACCTTGCCAATATCTCCAAACGGGTTATTATCTAACTCTACAAAGATTTCAAAGATCTACATTAATGCATGCATGATCTGAAACTTTTGTATTTTGATTGCTCAACCCTCTACGTGATCTGTAGAGTTATTTTTATTAAAATATGTTTCAAGTTTTTTTCATTTTCTATTTCCCAAAGATCTTCGTAATCTGTAGAGTGATCTGTATTAGAAATGTGTTTCCGATATAAGGTATATGCATGTCATTTTCCCATTCTAAGCGTTTGTGCATGAACAGTTCAGAACTTATGAAATTTGATTTCCCAAGGTATGCACCCCATTTCATTTAGATCTATAGGGTATTTTTATTAAAATATTTTCAAAGTATATGCATGTCATTTTCTCAATGGTCTGCATGACATGTAGAATACTTTCTAGTAAGGCATGGTTCAGATCTATCTGCGTTTCATTTTCCCAAGTGGTCTACATTGTATATGTGAGGTCGAGTTCATAGCCTGAATTGGGGGTTATGCTTGTGTTTGGTTGTAACCTAGGGCCCTGCAAAAACGTCCCTCTAAACTATGCATTCTTTTGCCTTTCCTCTGCATTAGTATGTACAGATATGCATCGTTTTTCCCATTGCATGCGGGATGCATGATCTAAAATCTGATCATTTTCCCATTTGATTACATTGATCTAACATATGTTGTTGACAAATATCCGACCCAGATATATCCATAACTCTACATGCGTTTTTGCTGTGATACTGTCATAGTCTGCATTTGTTTCTTTACAGATGGATCTGAATAAGATCGTGATCTCTATAAATGTCTGCATTTTACCAAATCTTTTGTCTGCATATTTTAAGTTCATGATCACATCTATTTGCACATAGATCATGACCCTACAAACAAGACATTATGTGTTTTGATTTTACAGACGGATCGATATAGACCGTGGTCTCTATAAATGCCTGCGTTTTACAAACCCTGGTTTTACATCTGTACCATATGTGTGCCTGGTTTTACATTATGTACCATATAGATCTAGTATGTATACATGCGATGTGATTATAACTTTGCAAATGTAAGAGTCGATTTCCATAGTTCCTGTGCATCGACTTATTACAACCTTCAGTATTTAATTGGAGATGTGTTATTTTATTGTCGTATAAGGGTTGGAAAATTTCTAGACTACGAGTGACCCCTGACCCCTTGGAAGCAGGGTATCCCATCATTTTTTGTAGGATTATAGGATTATAATAATAAATGTCTTTAGTATGGTAAGAAAAGGGAACAAGCTCTCTCTCCTTGGAAAACTAACTCCGTAATGAATAAGAGCCTACTAAACTATGAATATGTGCAAAGATTTATTATTGTTAGTGTTGTTATATCTTTAAGAAAAGATTATGATAATGCATATATTAATAAGAGTAGTGTTTTCTAGTTTCAGCGAAACTTATTGTTAAATAGTTAGTTATGTTATAAGTATATGTTGAGGGGAATGTCTTAATGAGGAATCTTTTCCAAGGACTTTACTGTATTTTGAGCCTAGTGGATTTGTCCCCCTGCACGAGGGTGGTTCTAGGAAGAAAAACATATGCCAAATAGAGAAAATGGTTGGGAGGAAATTCGTAGGCATGCTTTTGGAGGCAAGATTTTGAGTTTGCAGTTATCCACACGAGAAGCATAAATATGGAAGAGATTCTAATGGTGGCCATATAGCCATTAAACACCAAAAAACCTTCAAAAAACTTGAAAATCGTAGTGCAGAAACCAAACACTTATTGCACACACTAAAGGGAAAGTCTAGTTGCAGCATAACCCCATGGAGCGCCTGAGCACAAACCTCCAACATCCATTAACATTAAACTAAATAGATACCCTCAAGAAAAAACGAATTCAATATAAAAACCGTCATGATAGTTTAAATGCAACACTAAACCTTACAAAACCTTTTGAATTAGATCAAGAAAAAGTGGCGACTGAGGATCAGACTCCTCATAAAAAATGCATACATAAACAACCATGTCAATTAATAATCCTGGATACATTGTCAACACACAACCAAGGTTTATGACAAGTTTAAATAGAACATTAAAACCTTCTTTAACACCCTTTTAACACCCTTTGTATCATTGATGGAATCCACCTTCTGTCTCCCATGACCGCGTGCAATTTTTCATAACATAAAATTTAAAACAATATTCATACCTTGCACCATCACCTATTTGCTTCTAAATTCATGGGATAAGTACCTTATTCCATGGCTTAAACTTTAGCCATAAGTCACCTTATCATAGAAATTGCCCCATCGCATGTAAACCATAAGGTTGATTTCCCCCCTTGGCTTCACCTTATGAAATCAAGTTAGAATTTAAGCTTACACATTTAAATATTATGCATCACATGTATATATTAGAACTAAAGGTCCAGGTCTAGGATTTTAGGTCTTAGATAAACAAATTTAATGATTACAAAATTTAACATTGCCTTAGCAAGGGATGCAACCAAGTTGTCTCTATAAATGGAGTCAATGCCAAGTGGACAACAAGCCCTATCATCAAACCATTATAAGTCTAGTTAATCTTATCCATGCAAATGAGAAAAAATGTGTTACGAAAAATAATCACATGTTGCGGAAAGTAGAATAGTAATTTACGAAACATTTTTTATTTATATTTTATGACAATTAAGGGTATGTTACAGAATGGTATCCGAGCATGGTTACAACACTTGGCATGAAAAACCCAGCATTCAAACTGATACAAAAATTAAAAACTAATTGTATTATTATGGTTTCATTCTCTTTGTAAACATGAAGAGAAGAATAACCTTCTTTTGGACAAAACATGGCAGATATGAGAATTTCTATTGAAGAAGAATCATGTCCTAAAGGTCCAATAAACAATGAAGAAATTAACATTAGAGACAGTGAATTTTTGGCAAATTTGAGTGGAAGTAGGAATAATAACCCATATGAACTCCTACAAATAGTAAAGCATTTAAGGATAGAACTTAAATGAGTTAAGGAAGATAATAAACACATTTTAAAAGGACAAGAAGAGTTAAATAATCTTATGCTCACTAACTGCATAGTAATGAAGAAGAAAAAATAAAGACTCTGAATTAAATATGGCAAGAACTACACCTTATAAATGTGAGGAAAGAAAACTAGAATTTTCTAAACATGAGACTCAAGCTTCAAGAGAAGAATCAACTAAACACAATAATGAAAAATATAAAGATTCTAGTAAAAGTAGTGATAGTAACAAGAAGAAAAAGAAATACAAAGTGTATAAAGAAATCTCCAGTGAATTTAAAAAGATCAAACCTACTATGTTCAATGGAGAAATCGAAAAAAGAGAAGAAGTAGAAGCTTGGCTATATGGAATGAAAAATTATTTCCATATTTATAGCTATTCTCATGAACTAAAAGAAAAAATGACAATTTATAACTTGACAAGAAAAGTTGATTTTTGGTGCAAGTCATAAAGAAAGTAAAAGGAATAAAAGAACATTTTGTAACTTGGAAAACCTTTAAGAAATATTTCAAAAAAAAAAATTTATCAGAACAGTATGACGAGGAAAAAGATAAAGAATTCTATGAATTATGATTAGGCGCCATGGCTATGAAAAAAATTTGCATCAAATTTTTATGTTTATTACGTTATGTACCTTATATTATTGATGGAAAACCAAAAATTCATTGTTTCCTTAGTTGGTTACCTCTTATGTTTAAAGAGAGAATTGAATATGATAACCCAAAAAATCTGGAAGAGGCAATGATAAAAGCACATTTCTGCTATGATCGAAATAAAAACAAAGAAAAGAAAATACCGAATTGGAAAAATAAAATACGTGACAATTTTGAACAGAAAAGGTAGGTGATAAGTTTTATAAGAACACTAGGAATAATTATTTGGGATACCAAGGGAATAATTTTAAAAATTATAAACAACAGAATCCTGCGGCAATAAAATAAAGAGAAACATCCACTACCTTTAAAAAAATAATGCACAAAGGGAACAATTGAAACGCTGAGAATGTGGTGAACCACATTAATAAAAGATTGCCCTATAAGAAGGAAAAATATTAATAATATTCATTCAATTCAAGAAGCTATCATAGTGGCAGATATAGAAAGAAGCATTCCCATATTTAAAGCAACATTAGAGAATAGGAAAGTAGATCATCAAACATCTAGGGTCAAAATCGAAGGTATCTTAAAAGACAAACCCGTTTCTATATTGATTGATCAAGGTGCAGGTTTAAGTTATGTATCACCCAAAATTGTAGAACTATACAAGTTACAACAAGATAGGTTTGAAAAATCTTAGTTAGTTCAACTTGCTACAAGAACAAAGCGAAAATTCACTAACTTCATGAAAAAGTATGATTTTATTATTAATGGCTATAAAAAAAAATGCTTATTTAAAAATTTTACCCCTAGAATATTATGATTTGCTGATAGGAATGGACTGGTTAGAGAAACACAGAGTTTTTTTAAACTTCTATGATAAAACATTCACATGCTTGTATGAGAAAGGTAATACCATTGTTGTAAAAGAAATTTCCAAGAAAGTTATCATAAGAGAAATCTCAGCTTTACAAATGAGAGGCTTTCTTCATAAAAGATGCATTTTTTTTGCAATTTACGTAATGGAAAACAAAGAGAAACATAATCTACTTAAAATAGAAGATATACAAAATTTAAAGTATTTTAAAGATATATTTTAGGAAGAGATTCAGAGACTACCTCCGAAAGGAGATATAGATTTTACAATTGATTTTATACCAAGGACGATACTAGCATCAAAAGCTCCCTATCAGAGGAATATAGTAGATCTTACTGAGTTAAAATAACAAATACATGAATTAATCGATAAAAAATACATTTGACCTAGTGTTTCACCTTGGGGAGCACATATTTTATTTGTAAAGAAGAAAGATGGCACTCTAAGATTGTGTATAGATTATAGAGAGCTAAACAAAATGCCAATAAATAATTGATATCCATTTCCTCGTATTGACGACCTACTCGATCAGTTTCGAGGGGAAACAATGTTTTTAAAAATAGAGTTAAGATATGAATACCATCAACTATGAATCAAGGATGAGGACATCTTTAAGACTGCTTTTAGAACCATATACGATCGTTATGAGTTTATCATAATTCCCTTTGGGTTAAGAAATTCCATGACAACTTTACGTATTCAATTAATAGCATATTAAGTGAATACTTAGATAAATTTGTAGTCATATTTATCGACAACATATTAATCTATTCCAAAAATAAACAAGAGCATGAAGAAAACTTAAAAATAATCTTGCAAGTGCTAAGGGCCCAACAATTATTTGTTAAGTTTAGCAAGTGTGACTTTTTCAAGTACATGATCTAGTATCTAAGAGATGTGGTGTCTAATGATCGGATATTTGTAGATCACGATAAAATTAAAAACTATCACTGAATGTCATGTTCCAAATAATGTAACTGATATGATATCATTTATGGAGATTACTAGGTACTACCATAAATTCATTGAAGTGTTTTCTAAAATAGCATACCCTATAACTTCGTTACAAAAGAAAGGCCAAAATTTTGATTGGAACAAAAAATGTACAAAGAGTTTTAATAAATTAAAACACTTGTTAACCACAACCCCTATTTTAAAAATTGCAGATCCATTTAAATATTTTTTATGTACAGACACATGTATCGAAGGTCTAGGTGGATTATTAATTCAATAAAACTATTCCATAACCTATGAGTCTAGGAAGCTAAAGGAACACGAGAAGAATTATGCTACTCATGGCCTAGAATTAGTCGTTATCCTTCATGCGCTCAAAATGTAGTGACACTATCTCATTGGAAGGAGATTCTTATTAATGTCTGATAGTACAAGTTTAAAATACCTATTTGATCAACGTCATCTTAATTCTAGACAAACTAAGTGGTTATCATTTATGAGCGAATATGATTTTGAAATAAAACATATAAAAGGAAACTAGAATAAAATTGTCGATGCCTTAAGTCGTCATGCAAATTTGTTGTATACAAAAACAAGCAACTAGTATGAACCATATTTAGAAGATAAAATTATAAACATGGAAAATTTTGACTAAGAGTATAAAAAACTAAAAGAAAATACCGCAGAAAATGAAGTAAATCAAGTAAAAAACAAATTTTAGTCTAACTAGAACAGGGTTATTATTACACAAAAGAAGATTATATATACCAAATTCAATGGATTTCAAATTAATTATTATTGGTGAATTACATAAAAGACCTTATTCAAGACATCCTGAGTATCAAAAAATGAAGTAGCAGAATATTTTGCATTCTATATTGAATGTCAACATGTAAAGGATGAACATCAACATCCAGTTAGATTATTACATCCATTACTATATTCCAGAATGGAAATGGGAAATTATCAACATGGATTTCATAACTCGCTTGCCTAATAATGTTAAACAACATGACTCAATCATGGTTATAGTAGATAAACTAAGTAAGGAAGCTCATTTTATTGTAGTAAAGTGTACATATAAGGCTCTTAACATTGTTGATGTATTTATGAAATAAATTTTCAAGTTGCATGGTGTACCTAAGATAATAATATCAGATGGAGATCCAAAATATATGGGAGATTTTTGGAAGGATTTATTTTAACGATTAGGAGCGCAATTAAATTTTAGCACTGCATATCATCCTCACACCAACAAACAAACAGAAAGAGTAAATCATATTTTAGAAGACATGCTTAACATTTATGTGATGGATAAACTAGTTGAGTGGGAGGATTATTTTCATTTGGTAGAATTTGCGTATAACAATCACTTCCAAGTTTCAGTTGGATCAAATCCATTTGAGATTGTATATGGACGAAAGTGTAATAATCCAATTTCTTTGAGCAGTCTCGTCAACAGATTTATGTTAGAACCTGGATTATTTAAAGTTATGGAACGAACAGTGAAAATGGTACAACATAATTTTAAGGTTCCCCATGATAGAAAAAAGAGTTATGTTGATTTAAAAATAAATACACTAGAGTTATACGTGGGAGAACATGCTTATGTAAGGGTAAAACCCAAAAAAATGTCCTTAAGGTTGGGAAAATAATAAAAATTTGCGCCCAGATGTTGTGGACCATTTGAAATTTTAGCAAAAAATTGGACCGGTGGCATATCAACTACCATTACCACGTACAATAAAACTACATAATATTTTTTATGTTTCAATTTTAAGGAAATACGTTCATGCTGCTACTCATCTGATTAATGTCAATGTTATATAGGTGGAACCCGAAGAAAATTTTCGGGTGGAGCTAGAACGTATTCTCGACAGGAGATAACTTTTACTCCATAACTGTATCATCGTACAAGTCAATGTGCAGTGGAATCACCTTAGCCTAGAGGAGTCCACTTTCAAATTTTAAAGTAATATGCAGGAGGCATATCCAGTTTCTGATTCAAGATGAAATAACAGAAGAATAAAAAAGACAAAAATATTAATACTGAGGATGGTGTTATGCTTGAAGGCGAGGTGTATGTAATACACCAAACAATTGTTTAATTATTTATTACTTTGAATATTTATTTATTTTAAAATATTTTGACAATCAAGTCAAAATCAAATGTAATGGATTATTATTATTTAACAATTAAAATACTGACAGGAATCAAAACTGAGGTAGTCCTTAAAAGAGTGTTTGTTGACCCATAAGGGGAGATGACAAATGGAAAAAACTACTGACTAAGAACTCAAGTGATGCAGGACGCGTCTTCCCTAAAATCAAGTTAAAACTCGTTGTGCATCCCTAAAGAGAAAGAGACTCATAAATGACCAAGTCCTAGGAAAAATACTATAAAGTAGTATTTCCATCGAATAAGAAGGAGGCTAGTCATGGATTGAGAAATAATCTATTGATGCAAAGAGATGGCACATTAATTGAAATTTGTCCTTGTGGTTCAACAAACAGGATCGAGGTTCTGGAGCAAGTAAATTTTGGCTTCTCTAGGAGTTGGTTGGGAAGAACTATATCTTCAGTTTTGTTTTCCCAACAATGCTGACACGTTCCTTACTACAATTCATTTACTATTTTAGTATTAGTAGTTACATTATGAAAGAATATTTTAATTCCAAATGTAACATAAATTGATAATTTACAATGTATCAACCAATATTCATTTTTATCTTGTTATTATAGATTCTTGTTATGCGATGTTAGTAGTTATGTACTTTGATTAAAGAGTACGTTTTTTTATATAACAGAATGTTAAATTATTAACTAAATCCAACATTTTTTAAACAAATCTTAGATTTAATAGGAAGAGCCGAGAGGCTTTCACATATAGTCTTAGGGTATAAATAAACTGAATCAAGGTTAAATCACATCATCCTAGAACTAAGAGATATCCCCACAAAGATTATTTCTCTATATTAATAAATATAAATCTCCATTTCAAGCATTCTTATATTGAAATATCCATTGTACTATTATATCTAAATAAGATAACTAATCACAATGTTTACCTAAGAAAGTATACACAAATATAAATCAAACAATTTCATTAGATCTAACTATTCCAATACTCTATAGACAAATAGATCTAGTTAAACTAATCACATTCTCTATGAGACAAAGGATTTATCCACACAAACATAAACTCTATTTTAATGTTTAACCAACAATCCAGTCTCTGTTTCCGGCTTCCATACCCAAAAATATATAGACCTAGGATAAATATTTATTTTAAACAAAACCATGATAACAAGATACAATCGAACAAACATCTAATTAAAATATCTAAGGAGACCAATCATAATAAAAGTAAAATGAAGGAAGATTTAAGAACCATTCATCCACCAAATCAATTCACATACAAATCTTCATAATAAAGGATTACAAACTGTAAAATTTATAATGGTGGTGTGCCAATCGTTAAGCTCCTCTTCATTCAACTATTAAATCACCAAGAATCACCAATTGAAAGTATAGACCCAACAACTGCTAATTAAAATTCAAAGGTATCTAAAAAATTAGAGGATGTGAAGCCTCTCCTTTACTGAATTATCTAATTATATACCCAATATGGGTTATCTAAAAACAAAATTATCTTAATTCCAGTTAGTGGTTGTAAATCCCTTCTTTTCCCATAACCTCGAGACATAGTAACTAGGAACTCAACTTAACTACAAAACCAAATGGAGGCATACCTAGAACTATTTGTTGATCCAAGTGTATAGTGAAGGAGGCACGTCGTGCCATTGTTTATATGCACATGCACCTACGAGCATTAGTATAAACAATGATAATTTAATCAGTAAAATATTCCTATTAAGAGAGTACATAGTAGAATCCCTCATTTCTTGACAAAGAAAAATGGCAGTTGAGAGGAGGTAACCATGTCACCGCTCTCTCCTGGACCATGCATCGAACACTTGTATTCACAAATTGTGTTAAGTTATTTAGTCACTTTCTTCTTGAACTGTAACATGTATAAAAACAAGAGTACCCTAAGTAAATTTTTACCATGCAATGCTAGAATATACCATAAGGGTGATGCCAAGCTTATCCAAGGCTTTAGGTACCCTTTCGATGGCACCTTTTCTTGACCTACCAACCAAAATGATGAAATTATAAGTGTGAAATGCAAATCTTCTAAAGTGTGTAGGTGTAGAAAAGCTCACCTTTACTAAACGAATACAGGGCCAAGGGTTGGAACCTCATGTCTACCTTTTTATTCCTCTTCCTTTCACATACAAGAGACAACTGGTCAACTTTTTTCCACTACCATGAACCTCGTTAACAAATTGTAGAGTTAAAAACAAGAAAAATATTGTTATACCCGTGAAGGATTGAAAAGCCTCTAGCCGATTTTGAAGCGAACCATTTGAGTTTCCACTTATCCACACGAGGAGTATAAAGATGGAGGATACTGCAGCGGTGACCATATAGCCATTAAACACTAACAAAACCTTCAAACAACTTGAAAATTGTAGTGCAAAAACAAAACAAGTTTTGCATACCCCAAAGGGAAAGTATGGTTATAGTGCAACCCTATGGAGTGATTGAGTGCAAACCTCCAACATCCATTAACATTAAACCAGATAAATAACCTCAAGACCAAATGAATGAGATATAAAAACCCTCATGACAATTTGAATGCCACATGAAATGCTACAAAATATATTGAATCAGATGAAGGACAAGTGAAGGGTTAGGATCATACTCCTCCCAAAAATGCGTGTGCAAATAACCATGTAAATTAATAACCTTGGCCTCATTGTCAACTTGCAACCAGGGTTTATGGCATGTTTAAACACACCATTAAAACCTTCTTTAAAATGCTCTGTATCATTGATGGCATCCACCTTGTGTCTCCCATAGCCACATGCAATTTTTCATGACATAATATTTAAAACAATATTCATACCTTGCACCATCAGCTCATTTCTTATAAAGTTGTGGGCTAAGTACCTTATTCCATGGCTTAAACTTTAGCCATAAGTCACCTTATCATACAAATTTCCCCATCACATGTAATCCATAAGGTCTATTTCCACCCTTGGCTTCAACTTTAGAAATTAAGTTAGAATTTGAGCTTAAGCAGTTAAACCTTATGCATCCTATGTATAATTTAAAACTAAAGGCCCAAGTATAGGATTTTAGGTGTAATATACCGCTTGTTGTAACCTGAATACTTTGTTATTGTAAAAATGTTTATTGTGATTGTTATGGTGAGGAGCTCAAGGCCAGGGCCCCACTAGAAACAAGACTTAGAACTCAATATGAGTCAGTTACCTAAAGGATAAACTGAGGAAACCTAAGACTTTGATGCATCTTAACGATGGGAAACTAATTCCACTATGGCTAAAAAATGAATTGTCCAGGTGCCATAACTCGATGATGCAGTCGTACATATCATCTTGATTAGGGCTGTCAAAACACCATAATTTCTGAAAAATTTAAAATTTTGAAAATAAAGATAATTTTCATTAATGCAGTCAACTAATTGTTTTAATTAGTTATATGTTAATGATTTTGTAAACTGAATTATCTACTTAATTATGTTTATCTTATAGAATAATTCTTTTTCAGTTTAATAACTTGTTTTTCTTTGTGACCACAAGGTGGAACTGTCTTGGTGATCTGGGGCTTACTTAGCTTTGAGCTAACGCAAAAAGTTTACCTGCTCTTACAAACTTATGGGTAAGAAGTTTGGGTGTTGCTTGTCAAAAATTCTACAGCATTCAGATATATGTTTTTCGCAAAAAATACTAGTTCAGTAAAAGAATATAAATGCTATTCAATTTAAAGTGCTTTATGAGGTAAAACCATTAAATCGTCATTCCTTTTAAGATACTATGGAAATAAGATTTAGTCCTATCAATCTTGGTGACAACTGCTATCTTTCTAGTGGATGTAATTTATAGTTCTTATTGCGTACCAAACTCTTCGATGTCTATTAGAGTCATCATGTGTAAAAAAAAATGCCTTAAATCTTTCTTTGCAAGCAGATTAAGAATGACAGAGTTATTACGTTAAGGATCTATTGACAAAGTGAACATAATCTCTTTACCTCCTAATAAATTGTTGGTTACTCTTTGCAATGTAAAAGTAATGTGCAACAATTATTAAGTTTCTATACTATTAATCCATCTTCTGAGCCTGATGTTCTATGGAAATTATATCCTCATGAACTACTGTCAATTTGGCTATAATAGTGATGATGGATTAAGTTCCTCTGCCCATAATTTACTTGGAATATGTTATCCAGTTTAGGCTATTAATTTAATAAAAAATTCCAATGTCAAGCTCTTTAAGCAATTCAAGACTTATCATGCTTAATAGTAAATCTTACTAGTTTACTAATTAAATATATAAAGGTAAAAGATTAACACTAGCATGTAGGGTATATACCATAAATTAACTTTAAGAAATTATTTCATAAACATCAACTATTATAACTTTAGATAGAGTTATAGTTGGTTTAAAGACTAAATATCATGTTTTTTATAAACAAAGGGGTCATAGGTTAGACCTCACCCATGAACTGTTTATGGTTTATCTTTAATTTATAGTTCTATACTCTTTTTACTAAATGCGTCCTTTATCACCTTTACATGCATAACTTGCTAGGTTAAGCATTGATTTTATCCTTGCTAGGTTCAAATGTTTGGTTGAGTATTTGCTAGTTTGTAAGCAAGTACTCATCAAATGAATGTTATGAAATCCTTTTAATCATATTACAAGACTTAACTAAAAATAAGGTTATAATTTTTTGAAAGTAAAACAAGTCACAAAGTATAAAAAGGGTCGTATTAATCTACATGCCCTTGATGAGTATTATCGCAAAGTTTATGGTAATGATTCTTATGTTTCCCATATTACGTGCATGATAGGTTGACATTGGAAACATGGACTAAGGTGGAACTTCTGATTTACCAAATGATTGGAAATCATTCTCTTGGTGGAATGTTCACCGGGACTATATGCTTTTACCCACAACATGTAAATTATTTACTTGGTTAACGTGGCATCATTGTGTCCATGTGTTTCATAGTTAAATGGACAGCATTGAACCCTAGCTCGTCATTCTCTCCATGGCCTTCAGGCCTCCGGCCGCTCTGCTCCTATGTTTCTTACCTACGCTGTCACTCTGCAACATGTCACTGATAGTCTCTCAGCTTGGCTTCTTTGTTTCCTGTATGCTGTGAGCTTGCCCTGCATGTTGAATAGAGAAAAGTTGTATTCTTTCTGCTTATTGTTGGAATCAAGTTGTTGGTTTTCCTTCAGCATTTGATCTTCGCTGCTTACTCCATTCAGAAATCTCCAGCCTGCAAGTGTCCTAATATCCCCATGGCTCAGTAGTGAGTGTCATGGCTTCCTCTCTCGTGTTGTGCTTTGGTCTTAGGGTTATCACTGCAGATTGGTTTATAGGGTTAGAAAGGTTGCGGCCTCAGTGTTTAAACCTAATTTCTTGTTGCTCCACCTTTTTGGCCTTCGTTGGTCACTGCTGCATGGTTTAATTCCATTCCTCCTATGGCAGATGAAGGTCTGTCTCCTCCTCGCATTGGTAGATGTGTTGCTGGTTGTAGGTGGTTATGTTTCCATTAAGATTTAAGGTAAAAAGCACATACATTAACTTTGTTTCTTGTTTTAATGTGTTCTAGCTTATACACAGTAAAATATTAACAATTTTATTGTTTGTTGTCACACAGGTGTCGACCAGTCCTCCTATGTGGTTGGTGCAGGGCTACAACAAGCATGGCTCACAGGTAAGCCTTGGACTCTCCATGGTAGTATTTCCTTGTTCGTTCCCTTGTGGAACATTTACGAGTTGGTAGCCGTGGCCTGCTAAAGCCTCGTGGTTTTGGTTCGCTTGGGTTACTCGGTTTACTGTTTTTAGTTGATGTTAAAACCCTTTCTTATTGCAGGGTTTCCGGCTTAGGCCGTGACTGTAATTTTGGTTTTGTTTAGCTACTATGTAAATATGTATAAATGAAAAGGAAAGGATGTTAAAGCCATACGCTATTAGTTTTGTTGGAAGCCGAGGGCTTTGGAAGAGCTTCAAACTCTTTATTTTATATCTCTGTTGTATATTTTGAAACTAGTAGGGTTTTACCCTAACTTGAAGATATAAAAAGATTTATAGTTTCTTAAAAAAAATATCTTTTATTTACAATGAACTTCAGTAAATTGTTGGGTTATTATTTAAGTTGTAAAATGGTTGTTTGAGCTCGGTGAATCGAGCATGTTATTACTCTGTTGATTTATTTCCTGCGCATTATTGCAAATGAGTTTTACCCTGTAATATTATTTAATTATTACCTGCTAGGGTTTCTATTCATTATTTTTATATTAGTTTACTTTATTATAATAAAATCTGTAAATGTTGTTATATAATTTTAACCTTCGGAATATAAGAACTTCATGTTTTTTTTTTTTAGTGATGTACTTATGTAACTATCAGTTACATCTTTTGAGCATAGAATTTATATTTTATTTAATGTTTACTATAATGGGATAAAAACATTACTTTATTTACATATTAATACTGTTCCTATAATTATATATTACCTTTATACTTAGTCGATCTAAGGTGTATAATAAGAAAGTGTTTTTCTATTATATTCTTATGCTCTCTATATTAATTAATTTATTAATTTATGAGAAGTTCCTTCTGTATTCTAAATATTCTATGTTACCCTATTTATGTTATCATATTAGTATTTGCAAAAATAAAAGAAATAACAAACTAATTAGTTGTATCTTTATAATTACTTCAGATTTATCTATACTTACATCACACTTACATACAGTTTGAGTGCAGTAAATACAATAGTTATTTGTTCTACACAGGAAAGAAGTAATCTGTAGGGATGAAAAGCATTTTTATTTATCCTAGCACTATTCATTTTAGCTATTAGATTCTTTCCTTTATTTCAAAATAAAATAATACAGTTACTGTAATGAAATATGTATAATGAACTGTTTATCTATCGAGACCTACTTATGTTAGTAAAGAAATATAACTTCTTTCATTTTTACTAAAAACTGATATTCACAATCTAAGTCTAACCCTAACTCTACTCCATGTACGGAATGTTGTTTCTTCTATTAACAAAATAAAAGTAAACATTCGCTTAAACAAGCTAACATCTTATTCTATAATTGCATCATACTTTCTTCATATAATTTCACCACCTGTGCTAGAGTACGATCTGGATTACTGAAGATGAGGAAAAACATAGGTAGGATTTGTTTCTCATTAAAATTGACTTCATTACTAAACAAACTAAGTTATCCTATTCTCTAAGTTTTTACATCATAAACTGCAAATGCATCATTCAATCATACTCAGATAATAACACAAAAATTAATAAATAACAGAACATGTTCTTAGAGCTTGGACGACAACAACAATGGGAGGCCGTTCCTCCCTACCAACTCCTGGAGAGCACTCAAACAACGATTCCTCAGGACCCCCGAGCTTGCTCTGGTCTCCGTGGTTGGAACTAGGTGTAGCAAATAATAAAGTACTAGTCGTGAGACTCAATACCGGTCCTGAACTTGTCAGTCAAATCTCTCAGCTAGCAAGTTGTATCAGACCAAGTTACTACAGTTTTTCTCTCAAACACCTTCCTTACAGTTTTCCCTTTTCCCCAATGAATTCCTTGAAGTGCATTCCTCCTTAATGATTCTTCTCCTGGAAAATATCTGAGCAGCCTGAGCTTTATTCATTGGGTACTTTTAAAAAATTGCCTAGGTCTTTTTGGGTTAGTTGTCATTAATTGAGCCACCTCCTCTGATCCCACTTTCTTGGGGGATCATGACCCCAAATGTAGGGAAGTTTCCACCTCCAAGATAGGAAGTGTTTGAGGATGATGCCACCTGTATTTTGCTCTCCATCTAGTTCCTTCCACCAGTTTGACCAGTAACACTCTTATTAACAGCTCTCCCAAGCTGTTGTCTCCACTTTTTATTTATTAAAAATAAAATATTCAGAATTACATTCCACATCTTTTGACTCTACCGAGTCATCAGTTCCTACTTAGCATTAAATTTAACATAATGTCTAAGGAATGAAATTAAAACAAATAACATTATTTTACAAATTTGGGGTATGTGACAAGGGCGGTATTGGAAATAAGGACTCACCCTGTGAGGGAATTCCTACTTCATAGAGATTATCCCAACTAGGATACCCTACTCACTAAATCCTATTTCGACTAACCCCAATTAAAGGGAGTTGCAATCATTTTACGCGGCATAAAGGAGTCAAGTAGTTAAAATTTAAGAGGGGAAACCAACCTTAGAAAGTAATGGTTAAAAAGGACCATAGGTCGTGGCCACCTAAAGTATGGAAAAGAGAGATATTATCGTTAACATACACCATTTAATTTAATAAATAGTAAAATACCCC
>LPNX010872772.1:93253-108042 GCA_001517045.1 Pseudotsuga menziesii | reverse complement strand
ATATTACATACTGAAATGATAATAGGGAATGCCTATGACCGTAGGCATGAGAAGGGAATATGGGTGTAATTACATTGTTTTCCTTGAGGAAGTTTTATTAACCTTAACAACTAAAAAATGATCCTTTATAAAAATTATAAATAAAATATATTAAGGATATTTTCCTTCTTTGAAAAACTATAGATTTGGTGACCTTCCAAGACAAGGGTTATTGGAACATAAAAATACATATTTTGCTTAATTTAGGTTAAGAGGAAGTTTAGGGGAGTTGGATGCTTTCCTCCATGTGGGTGATTGACTATGGAACGGAGTGAATATTTCCTCGACAAAGGAGAATGGTAGAGTTACTGCCTTAACTGGTGGGGAACATAAAAACAATGGCGGTATTGCTGCCATAATTGGTGGGGAACATGGCACATCCGAGGAAGAACCGTTTATTTTTGTAATTATTTATTGATCCACTCAGTACACATTTGCGGGGATCTCTGCAATTCAAAGAGGCAAAACATCCTCGAGAACAATTTTGGGTCGATTGTGCAAGTATGGGGAAGAGGAGCCTCTGCACTCGAGATGGGAAATAATTCTCAACACTTGAGGTAGACATTAAGATATCCTTTTGAGAGATTGAGAGGAAGGATCATCTGTTGATCCAAGTTTCTATGACCTTAGCCTGGTAAAGTTTGGAATATATTTTGCACCCGTGTCTCCTTATAAGGATCTGTAAGTACCATTGCTGGCGTTAATGATTGAAGTTAGTTCACATTTTGGTAAAATGTTGTTACTAATCACTGCTAATTGATTAGACTTTGACTCCGATTTCAAATCTGGTGCATATACCAAATTGTGATCATCTTGGGAGTTGTTTATAGAACAGTATTTATGTAAGTAGCAATATGTCTTAAGGATGTTCATAAGATGTGTGTTTATTAAATCTTGGGCTCCGATTCAGATATGGTACATATACCTATCGTGATCACCTTGGGAGTTGTTTATAGAACAATATTTATGCAAGTAGCAATTTTTCTTAAGGTGGTTCATAGGCTGTGTCTTAGGGTTGTTCCTAAGCTCTATGTTTATTAAAACTTGGACTCAAATTCAGATTTGATGCATATACCAAATTGTGATCATCTTGGGAGTTGTTTATAGAACAGTACTTATGCAAGTAGCGATTTGTCTTAAGGTTGTTCATAAGCTGTGTGTTTGTTAAATCTTGGACTCCGAATTTAGATATGGTACATATACCAAATCATGATCACCTTGGGAGTTGTTTATAGAACAATATTTATGCAATTAGTGATTTGTCTTAAGGTCATTCATAAGCTATGTCTTAGGGTGGTTCATAAGCTCTTTGTCTATTAAATCTTTGACTCCAGCTTCAGATCTAGTGCATATACCAAATCGTGAGCATCTTGGAAGTTGTTTATAGAACACTATTTATGCAAGTAGCGATTTGTTTTAAGGTTGTTCATAAGCTATGTTTTTATTTAAACATTGAACCTAGATTTAGATCCGTCGAATATACCAAATTGTGATCCTCATGAAAGTTTGTTTTTGAACTGTTATTTATGCAAATAGTGATTTTTCTTGATATTGTTCATAAGCTATGCTTTTATTTAATTCAATGGGCGTTAATATGAATCAAATCATGTTTGAACGAATCTGAAATTTCATACCTACATTGATAGGTCGATAACCTACATACGTGTTTTTATGAAATCCTCCTTAGGGGTATTCAAGGTATGATTCTTTTCTTCAGGATGTTCGACCCTTGTATTATGTTGATTCCGGTCTAGAGCATGCATTGGTAGGGGGACACAGTCCTGGTCATTTGTATATCGGACTTTGAGACACATACACAAGCTAAACCTTATAGGTATTTTAAAAAACTGATTATTTGAGTCAATATGAATCCACGTGGGCTTGTGAGTCTTATATTTTAGTCTTGAGAATTTATTTCCTTGCATGTATTGTATAGACCCAACGTTTGTAGATTGGGTATGTTATATGGAGTAATGATGACTCCTAGTTTGTTTTAGGAGAGATTCTTTGGAACAGAATGATAGATGTTCATGAGAGTAAAATGAAAGGATTAGAAACAACAATAGTGTTTCAGCATCTTCGAAAGTACTATATGAAGAAATATTCTCTTGATATATAACAGAAATGTATGGCAAAAGTTTTGTTGTTGCGGATTGTAATCCTTTAATTAAAAGGAAACATTTCACACAATGTGACCATTTGGTGGATGTAGCCTAGGGATTTGGGCAAACCACATACATTGGTGCCCCTCTTTTCTTGTGTTTAAATGTTGTATTTTCCTTGTATTGTTTTACGTACTTTTCTCTTATGTTGTGCAACCTTGTCAATTGATTAGATACTATATAATGACAATCGAGGAAATTTATTGGTATAGTAATGATTTGAGACATGCACATGAGTATTGTTTAAAAGCACTATGAATTTCTTGTCCGCACACTAGTACTATTTAAAGGCACAATGAAGATGAGATTCTTGTGGACTACACCTCTTATTGTTCATTAGTTAAAGACAAAAATGAAGAGTCCTTAATTTTAGAACGCTTTTGCTTAAATGGGATGGTAATATTATAACTCTGCACCTTGGACAGTAGACACATCATGGTTATAGATTGATGATTTAAATAGTTAATTGTAAATCACTTAGCGGCACATACTGTAAGAGTTTAGGCCATTATATGTTGAATGTATTTTAAGATGGGTATACTACAAAATGCTATTTCAGGGCTATATATAAGTATTCTTCTAGAGGACACCCTGGCACTTTATACTCGGATGCAACATATGTATGATTATGAAGTTATGATCACTATCATGGTTAGCATTGAAAGTTTCAAGGCAAATATTTCCAAGAAGGGAAGCCATCCTAAAGGATTGCTAAAACAGTGTCTAAATTTATAGCTATGAACTTACATGAATGTTTGTCTCTTGGATAATTAACAATCTTGTAGGTACATCTTGAAAGAAAGACGGAATGTCATGAAAGCAGCAATAACTTGTGCACTTGTACCATAGTTTAAGGGTCTATGGCACAAAGGTTATCCTTATTGATTTAGGGTTGTTACACTAAGGATCACTGTTGTACAATTTAAATAAATATAGAAATAAAAGCTATTAATGAGATTAGTTAACATTGAGGCAACCATGGTAATGTTAACGTATAATTAGTCTTTCGGATGGAAATTGGTTTTTGGGATTCATATGGGTGTGTTACATTAGGTTTGAGATAAGCAAATTTAATGATTAAAAACTTTAACATCACCTAGGAAAGGATTGCGGCCAAGTTTTCTCTATAAATTGAGTCAACGCCAAGTGGACGAGAAACCCTGTCCATTTCTCTATAAGTCTATTTAACCTTATCCATGCAAATAAGTAAAAACATATGTTACGACAAATAAACACATGTTGTGACAACTAGAATAGTAAATTACAAAACAATTTCTTTTGTATGAAAATTAAGGGTATCTTACATAAAATTACACACCTTCTCCTCAATTACCTTTTCCTCAAAATGATCTCTACTCTTACTACTAATCAGTTATTCATCACTCATTTAATACATGTAGGTTAAAATATAAAAATATGACTTTTCTTTACTATTATACCATGAATATCAATAAGAACCAAACACATAACATATACACTAAATACATACATTTTTTTTTTAATTTATAAATACTTGGTCATTGGTTGGGTTAGAAATAGACCATTCCATTCCTTTCTAAAATTATTTGAGACAAAGCAAAAAGAAGCACGTAGAATTACAATTCGTACTCAAATTCATACTTGCCTAACCATATAGGTACAATACAAACCCATATACTATGCACCACTACTTGGTACCATTATATGGACTTTTTTTGAAAGCCTCCAACCTCCTAGATGGTGATTATTGGTGATAGCCTCCCTAATGAGATCATGCAACTTGTTTATTACATTATTATTATATTAACCTTTATAGTTTTTTTAATTATAATAATGTTTCTCAATAAGTTAATGATTCCATAATTTTTTTGTGGTTAGTAATTATACTTTCAATTATAAATACCCTACAAAGTGATTCATTTCTATACACAATAAGGAATTATTTAAAGATTAAAAAACCATTCCCGAAATGAAAGTTAGGAGATCCTTTCCAACCTCTCTCACACCTCATTCACAAGGAGATTGATAAAAAATTACATGAAAATTGATATCATTCATTCTCATATTTGTCTTTTTCCTCATATATTAATCCTTCATCCTTCAATTATTACAATTATGTATGTCATGGCTATTATAATGTGAAAATCTTCGGTCTTGAAAAATGATTATTTCACTCCACCTCCTCAACCTTCGATACTTTTATATGTACAAAAAATCTACACATCCATTGGCCAACACTATTCCCATAAGATTATAAGGTCCTTAAATTAATTTCAATTCGCATTTTCATTCAAGATGGGCTCTTATAAGAGTTATGTCAAGTTGTGAGTTGATTATGTAGTCATCAATACATCACTACACATCATAAAAGTTATTGCACTAGTAAATTAAACTAATATTATTGGTTTACATCAATTTTTCATATATTTGTTTTATTAATATTGAAATTTCAATCACTTAATATATATACATTAAAAATTATAATTTATTATTAATTTAAATTAATATTATTGATTTACCTTCAATCTTTATATATTTTTTGTTTAAATATTTTTTTTTAATATATAATATGAAAATTATAAAATTTTATATGGTAAGATTTTATGATTAGATGATAATAATGATTAACTCTTATGAAACCAACTTCTATTTATTAAACTTTATAAAGGAAAATACTTGATTTATTTTAAAATATTTGTTTATGTACTAAACATAAACTTAAACATATACAAAATTGATATAAATTAGTAATATTATTTTAAATTAATATAATTAAATATATAATTATATTTTAAATTTAATAACAATTACACCATGTAAAAATAAATATTGAATAATTTTTTATTTCTTATTTTTCTTCATGCAATATTTGAGCTCTTCCTTCCACCGAGCCTCATTCTTGCAAAGGAAGCTTCCACTCTCTCTTCCACAAGGCAGAAGACCCCTATGTTTGGATTGTAAGCATGCCATTATCCTAAACCCTAGCCCTTTGAATCCAGTGTAGAGTTGTCATGTCTATGGCTGTACCCCTGTCACTTTAGATTCCTTCGCTTTCAACTTTTCACAGTACTAAATTATTTCAATGATGTGATCCTTAACGAAAGTGTACTATTTAGGGTTTAGGGTTTGCACATGGACACAAAAAATGCGCTTCGAGGGGGCTCTTAGCTAGCTTTGTTGTAAATTACATGGGATAAGACATTCCAAGAAATTTTTCCGACTAAATTTTAAATTTGTAAACCTAAATGTACAGGTTCATTCAAACCCTTTGAGGAAAAAGTACAGAAAGCTGGGCACCTTCAAACTCCATGTGCGTCAAACATAGATTTAAGCTACCCTTGCGTCATAATATAGCGAGCTGTAGAGGGACTAGTCTTAGTGCATGTGCGGAGTCCAAGCAAAATGTGTTCAGCTAGCATACGGACCATGATAGATTCTGGAAGGCCAAAAGGGAAATGACACCTTAGAAAGATGTGCAGGAAAAGTTCGAATCAAACGCAAAGAAATACAGGAAATTATTAGGTTTGACAGGAAACAAGGCTTGCCAAGTCTTTGCATGATGATGAATACAGGATGGATCCATATTATTAGCATTCAAGATTGGTTACAGCTGACTACGAGCATTTCGTCTAGTGATTCAAACCCGTCCAAATTCTCCATAAATCTAATGTCGATATCTTGTATTGTATGGAAGTTTTCAAAGGCAGAAATAGTCGGTTAGGCTGGACATTCTTGGCCGTAATTTGCTCGCAATAACAATTCAGGAGACAATGTTGGAACAATTCACATTTTGTTACCTTTTATTGTATATCAAAAAAGACTATATAATTTGACCTATTCTTTGTAACGAATGCTTTTCCTACAGGAAATTGGAATGTCATTAGTTTAACTACATCCTGTATTGATGACAAATGTTGTCTTTTTTTGAAATAATTGGAGGGAAAAATGTTCCCATGTCACATACTTGTGGATGTCTCTTTTAATTTGTTGTCTACAATTATTATTCCTTGACTTTGGACAAAATATTATTCTATGTTCCTTGCCAAATCAATGATCTTATTATAGGCATTGTTTCCTTTATACTGTAACTATAAACAATTAATATTAATAAGAAAATTAATATTACATTTTTTGTTATTAATATTACATGGCTATTGTTCTTTGTACTTATTGCTAGATGGCCTTGCATTAATCAGAAAATTGCACGCTGAAGGAAAAGAGGAAAAAAAGGGTTATATATGGGTAGATGCACAATCATGGACTCCTTTAAAGACATTTTAGATGCCACATAATACTGGAATAAATGGAAAACTCTCAATTTAGGTGACAATTAGGGATACTTCCCTAACTTATTTGAAGATGAAGTAAAAAGAGAAAAGATAGGAAATTGAATCAGCTTTCATAATATATAGCATTTATGCAAAGAAAATGTGAGTAAATTATTATAAAATTAGTTTCCGTGAAAGTGGGTTTTCAAATTTTCAGCACACCTTAATATATATGTTTGTGAAGGTGTAACAATATATGAGGTAAATGATGTCAATTTGAGATAAAATATTCAAGACATATAAAGCACATATGGGCCTAGTGCAATACTATTTATCCAGAATTTTTCATGAATTTTTTTATTATTATTACTTATCGAAGTCACAAAAGCTTAAAATTAAAACCTTATGTGTGGATGCAACACTTTAGGGGAAAAAAATTAAAAGTTATATAACAAACAATCGATGTATTTATTTTCGAAAACTGACGTGTGTTATTTAGAAAAATAATTATAAATAAATAAAACATAGTTTTCAAGGAAAAAATTACATATTCAGAATCGTAAGATCGTACTCTATAATATCCTAGATTTTCATAAAAAAATATTGTGTATGTCATAGAAAAACACGCCATCTAAACTGAGCATATTGATAGAGTTCTAAAAGACAAGCAATAGTCCTGGTTTATTTGTCCTAGCCAATAGGTTTGGTAGTCCGAAGTTATTTCCGAACCTAATGCCAAACCTTATTCTCGCTAATTAATTTAATTTTAAAATAACGCATATCTGTTATAGCTTATTTATATCGCATATGCGATATGATAAAGCTATAATGCATATTCGTTTTGTCTTAACTAATTTGGTATGAGCAAAAAATAGTAATGGCATCCTTATCCCATTATAATACTATTTAGACAACATTATGATGGACACAAATAATTATTCTTTTTAATGGTGAATGAAGCCATGGGATTTGCATCATCATCATCATCATCCTCATCCTCATCATCATCGTCATCATCATCGTCATCACCATCATCCTCCTCATCATCATAGTCATCATCCTCCTCATTATCACCATCATTGTTTATCCTCATCATCATCATCACCCTCATCCTCATCATCATACATCATGGTCATCATCATCATCATCATCATCATCGTCTTCATCGTCACCCCCATCCTTATTATCATCATCACCCTCATCCTCGTCAGCATCATCATGGTCATCATCATCATCATCCTCATCATCATCATCATCATCACCCTCATCCTCATCAACATCATCATGGTCGTCATCATCATCATCATCATCATCACCCTCATCACCCCATCCTGATCATCATCATCATCACCCTTAGCCTCATCAGCTTCATCATGGTCGTCGTCATCATCATCATCATCATCACCATCATCATCCTCATCCTCATCCTCATCATCGTCAACCTCATCATCATCATCATCATCACCACCCTCATCCTCTCCATCATCACCATCATCATCACCACCCTCATCCTCATCATCATCATCATTCTCATCATCATCATAATCACCCTCATCCTCCTTCTCATCATCATAGTCATCATCATCCTCCTCCTCATCCTCCTCATCATCATCATAGTCATCCTCCTCCTCCTCCTCCTCATCATCATCATTGTTTATCATCATCATCATCATCATCATCATCATGACCATCACCATCATCGTCATTACCATCACCTTCCTTGTTGTCATCATCATTATCATCATCATCATCATCCTCATCCTCATCTTCCTCCTCCTCATCATCAGCATCACCCTCATCCTCATCATCATCATCATGGCCATCATCGTCATCATCATCACCCTCATCCTCATTATCATCATCATAGTCATCATCCTCCTCCTCCTCCTCACCATCATCATTGTTCATCATCATCATGACCATCACCATCATTGTCATCACCATCGCCATCCTCGTCATCATCATCATCATCCTCATCCTCATCTTCCTCCTCCTCCTCCTCATCATCACCCTCATCCTCATCATCATCATCGTGGTCATCATCGTCATCATCATCACCCTCATCCTCATTATCATCATCATAGTCAGCATCCTCCCCATCATCACCATCATTTTTCATTATCATCTTCATCATCACCCTCATCCTCATCATCCTCATCATCATCATCACCCTCATCCTCCTCCTCCTCATCATCACCCTCATCCTCATCATCATCATCATGGTCATCATCATCGTCATCATAATCATCATCATCCTCATCCTCATCATCACCCTCATCCACATCATCATCATCGTAGTCATCTTCCTCCTCCTCATCATCATCATGGTCATCATCATCGTCATCATAATCATCATCATCCTCATCCTCATCATCACCCTCATCCTCATCATCATCATCGTAGTCATCTTCCTCCTCATCATCACCATCATTGTTCATCATCATATTCATCGTCACCCTCATCCTCATCATCATCATATTCACCCTCATCCTCCTCCTCCTCATCATCATCATCCTCCTCATCATCATCATAGTCATCATCACCATCATTGTCCATCATCATCTTCATCGTCACCCTCATCCTCATCATCATCATCATAGTCATCATCCTCCTCCTCATCACCATCATTATTCATCATCATCACTCTCATCCTCATCATCATCACCATCACCCTCATCATCATCATCATCATCACCCTCATCCTCATCCTCATCATCATGGTCATCACCATCATCATCATCTTCATCGACACCCTCATCCTCATCATCATCACCATCCTCCTTATCCTCCTCCTTGTCCTCCTCATCATCATAATCCTCATCCTCATCATCATCATCATCATGGTCATCATCATCATCATCATCACCCTCATCCTCATCATCATCCTCCTCATCATCACCATCATTGTTCATCATCATCTTCATCGTCACCATCATCCTCCTCCTCCTCATCATCATCATCATGGTCATCATCATCATCATAATTATCATCATCATCACCCTCATCCTCATCATCATCATCATAGTCATCATCCTCCTCATCATCACCATCATTGTTCATCATCATCTTCATAAGCATAAATAAATGTAAATTGCATATATTCAGTGAGCACTAAATCGCATATGCGATATATCCCATATGCACTAAATCACATATGCAATATATCACCTATGCATTTTGGAGAACATGTAAAAGGATTCTCTGTTCATTAAAAAGTATTGTATCAATATTGCATATGCAATATATCAAAGGTGCGCTATATCGCATATGCGATATCTGTTTTATACAAAATATTGGCTGGAGTGTTGTGGGCCAGGTTTACTGTATCAAAATACATAATTCGTCTAAACCCGCGCACAGAGAACTGTTCAACATGCAATTTTTTATCATTACTTACATAATTCCATAGTTTTGTACAGGTTTGGGTGGATTTCAATGGGGAATGTACGTAATAGAGGACAAAAGTCAGCAAGGAAGGTGCTTACACCGGAATAAGCAGAAAATAAAAAAGAAAAAAAGAGGGAAGATTCAAGAAAGCGTTGTCATTCATTACATGAGCAAATAGTTCCCATTCCCCCTCAACAGATACCTGACGTAGAGGCTGAGGAATATAATGCAACATTAAAGGAAGCTAGTTATATGGAAGTTGATATTATTGATCCATTACTAAATGGACAATCTTGTGAAGAGTTCAACAATTATGTTACTCCTGATGCAAATGTGACTCAACAACAACCAGGTTCGCTAGTTCAATCTCCTAATCGAAGTTGTGAGCCTGTAGTGGATGTAAACATCACTCCAACATTTCAAATGGCAACAAATTTTGCATCAAAACAAAAGAGAACTCCTAAACGAATACAAGTGGAAAAGAGCGGATTGACTTCCATGGAAGGTAAGGTGGCTAAACACACTATCCTTCGTCATTGTTCTCAAATAATGAAACAATATTTTGATAACAAATCTGAAGCCGGTAAATTCCGATTGTTTTTATCTTTGCTTAAATCTAGAAATATAGCAATTGTTAGAAGAAATTTAGGCATAACAACAATGAAGAATATCAAATCAAGTAATCACATTGTTAAATATCTTGCTATTGCATTCACATCGATTGGTAAAAAAACTCGTTCACAACACTATAATCTGGCTTGTCGTGTATTGGCTGAATCAATTGTATGTAGATCCACAAGACAACGTCATTTACTTAAATGCACATTGCAAATTGTGCCTTCACATCCAAATAAACTTAAAAAATATTCAGTAAGAAGAGACAACCTTGATGTAGAGGGACAAATGGAAACATTATGGGCAGTTAGCGGCAGGTTTCCTCGCAAAGACATGAAGTTAGGTGAAGCAGTGAAGGGCCTAGTGCAAATGTTTTGGCATGATAACACTAGGGCTTCTTCTAACATGAAGGATGTGTTAAAACATTGTAGAGGTTCTAGAAACACTGAACCTCATGTTAAACATTATCTTGACATGAAACAAACTCAACTGTTCGAGATGTTTAAAGTTTCCCATGTAGCGCTAAGGCTCCGGAAAAGATCCTTTGAAAAATGAAAGCCTTGGTATGTTAGAATCAATACCATCCGGAACACTTGTTGTAGATACCACATAGATTTTGACCTATATTACCATACATTTGCACATATACGTCATTTCTTGCATCCTAACCATGTACACGAATGCTCAAGTACAGTACTGCCAATGTCATCCAGATATTTCATCCATAACATAATGTGTTTGAGGCAAGATGGGCAGACACATTACTTAAAACAATGTGTAGATGGTTATTGCAACAATTGTGGTGGGCTATCATTAATATCTGATTGCATCCATGAAAGTGAATATCAAGCATTCGAGAATGCAATTGTCGAGAAGAAGAACTATCAGTATGAGACATATCAGCTACATGATGGGAAAGAAAGAAGGAATATTAGATTGGTGACTTCACAGGTAAATTGTTGAATATTGACATATTAATATTCATGTCAACATTTTTTATTATGTGGTTTATTGACATATTAATATTCATGTACCAGGTGCAAGTATGTGATTTTATTCTAGAGTTTTGTGGAAAGATCCAAATGTACATTCAACATGTCGATATGGCACGGTGGCAAGATGAACAATTCAGAATATGCTGAGACACCTTCCCTCTCAAAACAATACTATCAATGGTTGACTTTGCAGAAAATTACACCCTACAACCACAAAATGAAATTGAAAGTCAATACTGTCACTCAGAGCAGGTGAGCATAATGGTGCATATCACGTATCGACATGGGCAAGATAGCAATGAAGAGAAACATGCGATACTGAAAGAAACTCACTTCTACATAAGTGACGACCGGACCCATGACATCCATTACATGCAAGATTGCTTTAAATTATTCTATGATCATGTGATAGCTATGGATATACCATTTTATCATCATTTCATTTGGTCAGATGTTTGTGCTGGACAATTCAAGAATGCACGTGTATTTTAATGGTTGTGTTTGTTGCACATAAAATACAAGGTGCCACATTTATGGAACTACTTTGAAAATGGTCATGGAAAAGGAGAGCACGATGGTGTTGGTGAATGCATTAAAACTGCCCCTCTAAGGGAATATATGAAGTTTACAGGTGCTCACCTTCGAGACGCTGCATCTATAGTCGAATGGTGTGCATCTTTCATGGGAGAACAAGCAACAAGGAAACACTTAGTGTGAAAAATATTCTGGGAGGTGACAAATGTGGACCGATCACAAACACATCGAGTGAACACAGTGCATGGAACTCGACAGTTTCATTCAATTAGAAGCTCAGACAACTTGGCCCTACAAATTTAGACAAGATTGAAGGCTTGATTTTGCAGTTCTTGTATCATCGGTGAATGGGATGATTTTGAGGATACAGATACCATTGATACATGGGATAGAGTGACACTTGGCACCAATTTCAACGGGGTTAATGAAATAGACCATTTGGAAGATGATCAGACACATATTTCTACAGACTATGATCACATATCGGATCTCATACAAGCAGGTACATGAGTAGTGCCTAAATAAGAAAATGCATTTATGTATTGTTTACTCGACCTATGTATAATTTAATTTATGTTGAAATTAGAAATGAAAGACCTTATTTACAAAATGTATTGTTAACTCGATCTATTTCCTTTCACAGGTCAGATATTTGCAGTGGTTGCCCCCAAAAATAACGAATGGGGTTCTGACTATTGGTTGGAACGTTCCTTAGAGGGGAAACAAACCATTCTAGAACCTATTACAGATGATGAAAATATTGAAATACCAACTAGCATGATGGTTATAAAAGGGGAGTACTTGACACTTGCATCACAACAGAAAAGGAAGGGTGGGTATGTATATCAGGATTATAGACTAGGAGCTATTGTATACCACTTCACCAACCTAGTAGTTTCTATAAACATCAATCTTCATACACTTGGTCACAACAATAGGTCACATGTATGATACTTGTTGCCTCATATATAACACAAAATATTGATGGACACCATTGGCACCAGAGATGATCCCGATGGCCTACTTGTATGAGTGCATTGTCAGGTGCATTATTTAACCTTTAAAGTGAATTTTGAAGCACAATTTCAATTATTTAGCCTTACTTTATTACCAATGTAATAAACCTATAATTGAAAGATACCATTCACAAACATAATATTATTCAAAGGATACTGGACACTATAAACACGATCATACAACCTCGAGTGAGTTATCTATAAATCATGTTTGCACATTTTCATTGGGTTCTGTTTTCTTTCTTATGATGTTACTAACGTCTAGCCTTTCATGTGCCTAGGATACAAACACCATCTATGGCACATTGGAGGCTCCAAGAATGGTGTCTTTAGACACCACCAAATAGAGTTCAGAAAATAACAAGCTCTCAAGTTGTTGAAATTTACATTTCTTGGTGTTTTTAGTTTAATATACATTTAATTACATTGCCATGTACAAATCGGAAACCAACTAGGCTTACATGATCACCAATACTTGCATGCACCAACTAGGCTTTCATGAACACCAATTTGCATGCACCAATTAGGGTTGATGAGGTATGAGATGGAACTAGGGTTTAGTGAGCAATTTGCAAGTTAAGAGAGGGAACTATAAACACATAATCACCAATACTTGCATGCACGAACTAGGGTTGACAAGGTATGGGATGGAACTAGGGTTTAGTGAGAAATTTGCAAGTTAGGAGAGGGAACTAGAAACACATGATCACCAATACTTGCATGCACCAACTAGGCTTTCATAAACACCAATTTGCATGCACCAACTAGGGTTGACATGGTATGAGATGGAAGAAGTGTTTAGTGAGAAATTTGCATGTTAAGAGAGGGAACTAGAAACACATGATCACCAATACTTGCATGCACCAACTAGGCTTTCATGAACACCAATTTGCATGCTCCAACTAGGGTTGACAAGGTAGGAGATGGAACTAGGGTTTAGTGAGCAATTTTCAAGTTAGGAGAAGGAACTAGAAACACATGGCCATGTACAAATCGTAAAACCAACTAGGATTTCATGAACACCACTTTCCATGCTATCACTAGGGTTGACAAATAATGAGATGGAACTAGGGTTTACTTCAACCAATTTAGGGTTTGTAGGGTATGATGTATGTTAGCATGGTATGATGTTAGTATCATAGGGTATTGTAGGTTATGATATGGTATATATTACACATGCATGCATGACTAAGTGTTATGGTATATTGTTAGTATGTTATGTTATGGTATGCTATTGTATGTTAGTATGGTAAATGTATGATATGTTATGTATGATGTGTGGTATTGTATGATGTTATTGTATGTTAGTATGGTAAATGTATGGTATGTTATTGTATGATGTTATGTTACATACATTTAATTACATTTCCATGGACAAATTAGAAACCAACTAGGCTTACATGATCACCAATACTTGCATGCACCAACTAGGCTTTGATGAACACCAATTTGCATGCACCAACTAGGGTTGACAAGGTATGAGATGGAACTAGGGTTTAGTGAGCAATCATGCAAGTTAGGAGAGGGAAATAGAAACACATGATCACCAATACTTGCATGCACCAACTAGGCTTTCATGAACACCAATTTGCATGCACCAACTAGGGTTGACAAGGTATGAGATGGAACTAGGGTTTAGTGAGAAATTTGCAAGTTAAGAGAGGGAACTAGAAACACATGATCACCAATACTTGCATGCAACAACTAAACTTTCATGAACACCAATTTTCATGCAGCAACTAGGGTTGACAAGGTATGATATGGAACTAGTGTTTAGTGAGCAATTTCCAAGTC
>LPNX010872772.1:42967-87999 GCA_001517045.1 Pseudotsuga menziesii | reverse complement strand
GGGGGGGGGGAGAATTGGGTTGGCAACAAGCTCGTATTGGTGCTCTTCAAGCACCAATGGCTTAATGGTTCCATGCATAACGTAACATATGTCAATGTCAGATAATACAAAGAAAATGACACATATACATGATGGACGAAAAATGATTTTTCCAAAGAAAGTGAAACATAACTAAAAGCATAATTAAAAAGCATATTTAAAATAATACTTGTATTTGGGAATCTACCTCCGTATGAGAGGGAATAGGCTGAGATACAATGTACTCATCCTGATCACCCTACATAAAACATGTTGTATTAAAATTAGGATGTATTGAATATTACAATCTATACTATAAATATGTAAATAAAGTTGACAAATTAACAGGTATAGTTCTTACCCCTATTAGTGAAGAACCAAACCCATATGCAATATTGACAACCACATCAATGTTATGGACATTGATCGGTGGACTATACGAATCTGGTGTGCCATGGGACACCAACTGTATATTTGTTCACATAATTTGTTAGATAATTAAATAGAAATAAATTGCGAAACAATTGAAAATTTTGATATGAAGCAAAATATAATATGAAAATAATGAGTTTTCCTTACAAAGAAAAGTAATCCATCGTCTCGGAAGTCTAAATCAGATCCATAGCATATGCATCCACACAATGTGCAAGGGTGTGGAGTAACACACCACTCTGAACGCTCTGCATCTCCTATGTGATCTGTAGATGGGCTCGCCTTAGAAGTGACAGCCCCTTGGTCTACATTGCATTGGACATCAGTCCCATGCTGAAGCAATGTATCTTCCAAGTCAAATAATGTATCCTATGTACCCTTAATCACAGGACCTGAAGGAGGATATAGCCGAGGGGCTTTTGGTGTGCGTGGAGGGCATGGAACATGGTTAGGATCCATCCTGGCCCCTTCCCTATCTTGGAGCATACCATGACCACGGGTGCCCATGACCAACATTCTGGATGTCCCTATTCCCATGAGGGTCTTCATTGAAGACCATATACCAATGATCCATCCAATTGACCTTTATATTTGGTTCAACGCACGAGTCTATGGAAATGTGTGCTCGACTGGTGGGTGGAACCAATCCGGTGCTAGGGTCCCAGAATAATGAAAATAATTGGTCTTTTGTAATTTTAAGGTATTGGATGTCTTTATAACTCAATAGATCAGAGTAGTATTGCCTCCTAGATTCTCTGTAGGAGCTAATGTTGTACAGAGCTCCTTGGGCTTCAGTAATTATGTTTGTTATTGTGTACAATGCATCAGCTAAAGACTCTCTCAAACGATCCCCCCTTCTAATACATGAGCTAAGGAACCTCAATGATGCCAAACGCACAATAATATGTGAGTTTCTATCTTGTTCCCCCTCCGGGTTTGGGTTTGGGTTCATGTTTGGGTTAGATTGTGGGTTAGGTTGTGGGTTAGGTTGTTGGGGGTTAGGTTTTGGGTTATTAGAGGGTGGGTTTTCCACATTGTCTTATTCATTTTTGTTATCTGTTAAGATTTAAACTAAAAAATACAAGTTATTTTACTTAATCATTCTTTGATTTCATTCAATTTTTTTTATTAAATTTGTTTAAAGTAATTATAAAAACTATGAAATTATGGAAAAGAATAAAGAATTGAAGACTAAGAGAAATGGATAAGAGCATTTACCTTCCATTGGAGCCAATCCACCTCCAACTCGACCTCAAACTCCACCTCCAAAAGCTAAAACACAAATCGCCTCTGCATTATTTCACCCACGTGGTTTTTCTCTCTCCTAATCCTCGACTGTGCAAATGATATTTGAGGCCTGAGGCCTCTGTTTTGTTTTTGTTTTTAGTTTTCAATATCGCATATGCGATATATCGCATATGCATTTTGTAAATGTGAAATATCGCATATGCCCCATCCTTCTTCCTACCTAAATAATTAAATAAAAGAATTAGTAGTCTATAAGTCACTTTAGTGGATTGTAAGTCACTTTATGTAGTCTATAAAATATTTTTGGTAATGTGAAGCATGCAACTAGAAAGGTTATTTTTCTCATTATGTTGGTGTAAACATATTGTTATTTTTCTAAGCATTTACAAACATGGTTTTGGAGCCATAGTAAAGGCCATCCAAACCAATTGAAGGATTAATTTAGTGTGGGAATACAAACAAGATATGCCTAAAATAATGTTATCCAACAATCATGAACTAGAATAAAGATGAGAAGGAGGTTACTAAAATTTCATTGAAAATTTATGAGAGACGGGTAATGGCAAATGAACTTGACAAAAATTTAAAGGAGGAAATAAGAAAACTAAGTACTTATATCGTTGATAACAAGTAGAGGATGCAATATATTTAGAGAAAAGCTTTGTGGAGGCTTTAATCTTTGTTGATTCCAAGATAGCATGAAATAATAATTATTTCCCTAAGCTTCTTACTTATATTACTAGAGATTTCCATTAGAGTGGTGTTAACAACGCAAATAGAACATGGATATTTGAGTGAAACTCCACAACTTGAAAGTTTTGTGAGGCTATGGGAGTCCTTTTTATGTAATGGATGAAGGAATACCCTCTCTGCTTTCATTAGCATGTCGTTGAAGTAGTCACATGTGCAGACAAATACAAGTGGTGTGATAGAAAAATTAATATTTGAAACATGAACTAGAGCCTTTCATGTTGGTCATTTATTGTAGGGTATGCTTCTTGTAATAATAGAAGGTGAAGAAGATTCAGGTGACACTACGCAACTTAAACCTTTTGTGAGGATATGTGACTCCTTTTTAAATGACCGATGAAGGAATACTCACTCCAATTTTGGCATTTTCATGGTGTAGTCACATGTATATCCAAATAGAGATGGTGTGATAGAAAAAGAAATAAATGAAACTTGAACTAGGATTTTTGTTTGGTTGTTTCTCCTTGGTAAAAAAATCTATGTGAAAATACATGTAGAAAGTTACAAATGTAGATAGTTTGTCAAGAAATGGGTTTCCCATCGAGGAGGAATTGGAAACAAATGCAATACATAGGCTTCTTGTATGGTTTGGTATTGAGGTGGTTTTCTTCCATAAACTACCTCCTTAAGTTCCATTGTTGTTACAAAGTAGTGTTATTGCTTGGATAATTATCTTAGAGAAGTGATTCTCAGACGAGCTCCACCATCACCTGTGCTAGAAAAATAATAATATTAAAAGAACTTGTTGATTAAAATCATGAAAAAAACTCTATTGTCTTAATTATTTTGTACACATAATGTTACCTATTACTTTCCATGCATATACACATAATGTTACCTATTACACATAAGGTTACCCATTACTTTCTTAAATGTGATATATAAGTTTTGTTAAATATCACATATGCAATATTTAACATTTAGAAAATGCATATCAGATACTTCTTTACGAACCTTAGCCTTGTGTTTGGGCTCGGGTTATTCTGAACGTACCATCAATAATGCATATGCATTCTTGATTTGCACTTCATAACTGCGTTTATGATTTCTTAAGTGGCACTAAAAAGTGGAACCAAATTCGTGCAAGCACCCATATCACATTCTATCTTCTAATTGTTTCATGCGTATACAAGCATTTTTTTTTAAAGTAGATCTAGCTATGCAACATATTCTTCAGAAAAAATCAAGAAAAATCAATAGCTATAATACCATTGTGCTTGGTCAAAAAAATTCCAAACTAGCATACTACTTTGTAGTAGGACTTTCAAATACAAATGCTTTCTAAAAAAGGAAAAAATTCATTGCATGCTCTCTACATACGTTAGTTAGCATAGCCTTGAAGAAAACCTAGAATAATATCCATGAATACATGCTAAAAAAATATTTTATAGAATACGGAACTCATCTCACAAATTGTACTTTACAACTATTCAATTCACATCTTAATGAAACCATCCATTGAAATGTTCACTTCAGGAGGACAAAAGGATTTTCCAGTGGTAATGATAAGTTTCTACAATGTAAAAAGAGTATCAAGAGCAATTGTTTTTCTTTTTCCCTAACTGCATCAATATCTTTGGTGGTAATAACTCTTCCATTGCTGTAAAAATAATTTTATCCGCCAACACAAAGCAATGCAATATTAGTGAGCTCAAATCATAGTGGGAATAGAATAAACTGACCATTTAGTAAGTGGTGTGGTCTTTTTTGTTTTCCGAGTGACAATTTCTTAACTTCTTTATGCTTTGAACATAAAACCTACCTATATGTTTTTTTCCTCCAAGTATTCAATTATCTATATGCAAGTTATTTGTCTTCATCTTATTCCCTTCTTCTTGTTAGGAAAATGGTATTTAGTATTGTATAATATTCCCTCTAAAAAAAGTTAGAGTAATAATCTTATGTTTATAGAACTTCATTTTTCAGAAATAGTATCTTACATGTGGCTTTGTACATGGAAGCAAGTGTCTAAATTCCAAACCACATTAAGGTACCTATCCTAAACAATTGGAAATATGACAAACCTAGTATTTTTCTTTTCTCTATGAATTCAATATATGCTAGTAAAATATGTCAACCACTATTTCTACTTGGTCAATTATTTGTACTTTTTAGGACTTTGTAAATTGAAAATTAAGCTTTATGATATTACATTGTAGTATGTACTATTATTTGAATTTACTCACCTAATATTATTATTTTGTTTTTCTCTTCTTCTTTTTATTTGTGCAATTTGGTTTTTGAAAAATTGCAAGCATTCAGTTATGTTCCTTTTAACATCTTCCGAGCACCAAAGCAAAAAAAACCTCTCTATACTTTACAAAATGAAGAGATACAAGATATAAGTAGCCAAACTTGAATACCAAAAACTATTCACTAAAACTTTGTTGAATGGTTTTATGTAATTATTTTATAAATAGATTTGAAATGCTAATTTTAGACCTTTTTTTCTTCAAAGAAAATATTTACTAATTTTAATTTTTTACAAGTTGATTTACCCAAATTCCATGGGTAAATATTTGCTACTCTAAAAATCACAAAAATTATCTAGAAACTCTAGAAAATCCTTAGAAATTTGAATATTTAAAAAAAAAATCCCAACATTTTATAGGTGGAAATTTATTACTTAGTAAAGTTTCCCAAGGTTTTTATCATTTTAAAAAAAAAAATCAATCCTTAAAATGTTCCCTATTTCCAATTAGATATTTTTATTTATTGTAATTCCTTCAAATCCCAATCTATAGAATCATAATTACAATTTGAATTGTATATGATAACTTTGATTAAAAATTGGAAAGGCCAAGTTAAAATTACATCTCATTTATTGGTATTCATTTGTTGTATTGAAAAGGTCTCAATACTTTCACAACACTTTTTGTAAATGAAAAAGTTCAAATTGCAACTTGCAAGATATTTATGCAAAAATAAATGCATATTTGATATTTTTCCTTTTGGATTTTAGACTTCATCCTAATGCAAACCATCGAACCTTGTTTCTTTCTGTTTAGATGATTTTCTTGGTTTGTCAAGGTTTCTATACTTTAAAAAAATTATCAATCATTAAAATGTTCCCTTTTTCCAATTACATATTTTTCTTATCTATTGTAATTGCTTCAAATCCCATTCTATAAAATCTGAATAAGAATTTGAATTGCATATGAAAACTTTGATTAAAAACTGAAAAGGCTAAGTTAAAATTAGCTTCTCATATATTGGTATTCATTTGTTGTATTTAAAAGGTCTAAACACTTTCACAGTACTTTTTGAAAATGGCAAAGGTCAAATTGTAATTTGCAGCATATTTTTGCAAAGTGAAATGCCTATTTGATATTTTTCATTTTGGATTTTATGTTTCATCTTAATGCAAACCATTGAACCTTGTTTCTTTCTATTTACATGATTTTCTTGGTTTGTTTGCTGGTAACTCTAAATCAACAATCCTTGTAAACATTAGTGTAGCTATTTTTCTTATGCAAAAGACATGCAATTCCATAAAGCATATTTACATATAAAGTCATTTGCTGTTATTCATCAGTCTCAAAGACAAATTTCATATTGAAGCAATCAAGAAGGCCTATGTTATGGAGGTAATGTATACTACCAAATATATACCATTTACTTAGCCCCGTACTATTTTTCTCCTAATTAACACTTTTGTCAATGTAGATATGCAAAAGGATTCAAAATAAATAGTGATCAAAGGCTTTACTCGTTCCTATCATGAAAATGATTGATATTTCTTCAATAAAATGTAAATCGATCCTCCTGTCCAAGGATACATGGTTAGATAAAAAAATTGACCATACAAAAATGGCCTTGCAAGGGTGAGCATATGATTTCAAAGGTGAGCATATGGTTTCAAGAAAACTTCTTACCAAAATTGGTTTGCGTGAATCAAGAACATATAGAAATGGTTTTGATGTGATTGGTATTTATTGTGCCATGCCTAGATCTATGTGATGCTTTTTCTCATAATCTAGAACAATCTCGTTGTGTATTTATTTTTTATATATAGTTCTTTTGTTTGTGACATATTAGCTTAATGTTCCCCATTTCTTAGGCCATGCACATTCCTAAGATAAATTTACAAGCCATCGCTAACAAATTGGTATAATGTTCCTAATTTGTTGCTAATGTTCTAGATTGAGAAAATTGAAAGGGAACTACTATAAATCAATAATTTTTATCTGTTCTCCACGAAGAATGCATTTGAATATTTTTATTCTCCATTAGCAATTGTTCCATCCATTTTCTCTAGTGCTTCAGATAATTTGCATCTTTGTGTACATAATAGTACTTAAACTGGGTACTTCTTATGTCTCGATTTCAAATTCAAAATACTCTATGGCATTTTGCCTATCTAGGTTTGAAGGATCATCACAGATAAAATATGTGAGATCCTATAGTCTCTGAACGTGCATTTATTCATTTGTTTATCATGTCAAGGATCGTGCATATTAAAGTTTGATCGTTTGGTGTGCTTATTATTTCTATAATGGTATTTTTCTATGTTTCATAAATGAATCCCTATGAATACTATGTGACATGATGACATTACAATGGTTTTTCATATTTTTTTATTGTTTGAAATCTATCTTTTGGGATATTTATATATGTTAACTCTATTTTGGTGTGTTTACACATGCATATTTTTTCTTAGTATCTTGTAAATCTTCTTTCACTTCTTCACATTTGGCTTTTTTTGTATTGTGTTGTTTCCAAAGGCTAAAAAGTAATTTATTCATGTCCGTTTGTTAGGTATGCATTTGAAGAATGTCTTGATTGATTCAATGTTAAGATGCTGTAATGGTTTGTAAACTCTTTGAAGAATGTCTTGATTGATTCAATGTTAAGATGTTGTAATGGTTTGTAAACTCCTGTTATAGGCCATGTTATTGATTACTATTGAAGATGAAACATTTATGTCTCTAAGTGAGGGCATAGATGCTCCCATTTTATCAAAGCATGCCTATAAATGGATTAGCTTAGATCTCCTTTTCTTAGTAGGTATCTAATCATTTCTGCATCGCTCTTTGATCCTGACATTATAGCAAAATGTGGAAGCAAAGTTAGTAGCAAAAAATTGGATGCCAATTGCTTCAAGTTTTTGAAGCAGTTTTTTTTTTTAAATGATAGATTCTTTATGAGCTAATGTCTCTTTAATAATTCAAAGCAGTCATACTTGCATCAAGTGATAGGCTCTGATCCAAAAGTGATAGGTATTTCAAAGGATTATTGTTGATGAATATACATGTATTGAAACTAGTTTTTCTTATGACAAAATTGATGTTTTAAAAGTACTGCTGGAATGGATTCGGGTCATTAGGTATTGTAGAATGTCTTGTGGGAATTTAAATATGGTTTACACTTCTTATTGACCTTAATATATTAGTAGCAAGGCATGTCTTGGGTATTTTTTGTTATGGCGATAATGATTAGATATATTGAAACATAGAAAATATATACAAGCCTTGGTGTCCCCTTCTTTTTAGAACATCCCACATTACTAAACTCAAAATCACAAATGGTGGAATTATGCAATGCATGCATGGCTTCTTGACTTCCCTAGATTGTGTGTAGGTATGTCTTGGGTATTTTTTGTTATAGCGATAATGATTAGATATATTGAAACATAGAAAATATATACAAGCCTTGGTGTCCCCTTCTTTTTCGAACAACCCATATTATTAAACTCAAAATCACAAATGGTGGAATTATGCAATGCATGCATGGCTTCTTGACTTCCCTAGATTGTGTGCAATCATTGATCCAATGAGCATGATTCTCACGGAAATTTCATATGTATGGATTTATGGTCATTTTATTATTTTGGGAACATGCTCTATGATTGCATAATATTATTACACATCCTTGAATATCCTTTGAACACATGCTTCCTAAAACATTATGTTGTGTTACTAGCATGTCATACATATATGATGATTTTATTTCTCTTATTTAGATTTAGCATGAGAAATTGTGTTATATACAGGTTAGATATATTTGATACATGCACGGCATTAGTTCTTTATATTCTTTAAACAATTGTTACCAATATTTGAAAATGTTCATTTTTAAGGGTTCTCTTCAATCTTATGAAAGAGAAAGGAGAAAGGCTATTTGCTAAAGTAAATGGTGGATATGTTGATTTCATTTCGCTTGTTTATATTTAGCATGACAAATAGTGTTATATATTCTAGATATATTTGATACATGCAAAGCATTAGTTCTTTATTAGAATACTTAAAACAAATTGTAATTATAATGTTCAAGAACTTATTTGTTAAGAGTATTTTAAATTGTCTATTTTCAGTATTTTTTCAATTGTTTCAAGAAGAATGCTAGTTGGCTAAAGTAGATAGTGGTTTTTCTAAACATTCTAAATACAATAATTTTGATTTGAACAAAGGATCCATATTGAACTTGGATCAAACAAAAATACAATTGTAGTTACATTGGAAAAATCAAAGTAAGCCCATATTCATTGTGTTCTATTCAATGCAATGTCTTAAATATGGATGGCTTATAGCATTTTTGAATTACATATTTTCTGACACTAGATGCAAAGTAAATTAATTATGGTTTTTGCACTATGTATATTGTTTAGAATTTAGTAAACTAGCCTGATTCCCTTAATTTAGTTTGTATGATTGTTTCATAATATTTATTGGAAGCTCGACAACCCAAATTCTTTAATGTTGTATCCCCAAGAATTCAGGTGGGTATTTTAACTATTGTTTTCTTTCTTATCAGCTCAACTCTAAAGCAATGGTTTACAAGACATAACTATTATTTAATTTGACCAAGACCAAAATTAGATTTTATCTTGTATTAATTATACTATTATTTTTTATTTAGTTGGAATTAAGTTTAATGTGAATTTTGTCTCCATTTTCATCGAAATTATTTAAGCTTTATGTAGCAATTTGTTTTTAACATATGCACATTTCTATCTAAAAGGGATTTTCAGATTTCACAAAATTCCATTTTAATTATGTAGTTGTACCCCAAGACAAATGTTTTGTTGACATTTTGTTCTTATCCAATTTTAAATTATTGAAACACTTCTCATTTATTGTCTTTTTAAAGTTTAATTGCAAAGGATTTTCCACTCTTCCTTATTTTTTTGTGTTCATGTCTCCGAGGGATATGCATATTCAATTTTAACATAAACAAGATCCATTCATACAAAATTTGTTTGATACAATTAAGAGTGATGTTTAAAAATTAAAATGCTTGCAAAAATTGTTTCTGTGAAATCTACTAGTTCAAGGATTCAGAAATTTCAAAAAACTAGAGATGATGTAAATGATCATGCAACTAGTTTTTCTCTATTGCTTATAATTCAAAAGAAATGACACTTTATGAGTAATGATGGACTTATTATTATTCCATAAGACTTTAAAAAATTGATAGAAGCTATGGAGAAATGTGAGGATGATAATGTCCTTGTCAAACCAAAGATAAAAGACCTACATGCGTTGTCTACTTTTTTTCCTGTCCATTTTTTGTTTTAATTTTGTTTGTTCTAGCTTGCAACATTGTTTTAGTATATATGTGAACTTTTTCCACTTCATGGGATACTTTATATTCCATGAGAAAGGACATTTCAAATATTTCAAAACTCTTGGTCATGTGAAAGTTGTAAATGGCAAAAATTGATGTGTGGTAGTAGTCCCATATGTAAATTCTTTTATAGTTTTCATTTTAACCATAGTATGAGTGTAACCATTTTTATTTATTTATCTTTTTAGTCAATTTAAGTAATCTGTTAAAAAAAAATTAGCTTCATTATCAGCAATATTATTATACCATTTGAATAAAAAATTTTAATATATTCGTCATAATTATAGTCTACCTAACCATTTCTATTTTTATTTATCTTTGTAGTATATTTAACTAGACATGGAAAAAAATTTAGCTCAATTATAAGCAATATTCGTATGCCATTTGAAGAAGGACTTTTACTATCTTTGTCATAATAATAGTCTACCTACTACTTTTACAATTTCAAGTTTGATGATGACAATATTTTGGAATTTGTGCTCTCTTTGCTACAAGTCAAAAAATGTTTACCACTAATGCTTTACACTTGTCCCTGCTACTAATATTCCATTTGATTTTCATTGTGTTCACTAACAATTGTATTTTTATCTCCTTTTTGCTATCGGGTTATTCTCGTGGAAGCTATTTCTGTAAATTTTCTAAAGTTGACAATTTTTTTTTGTTAAAGATAGCAAGAAAAGCAATCCAATCACATATTTTGGTAAGTGATAGGCATGCCATTATACATGTTCCTACTTTAGTTCCATTTTCATTTTCATGTATTTTTTCTCATTGATTTTCTTAAGTCCACTTTTTATTTATAATAGGCTCATTTGCAAATTGGCTATAGTAATTTCGGCTTGATTGGTTTTGAAGATGGGATTCCCAAAGACAAAACATAAATTCATTCAGACAAAGCTAAAGCTATTCCTATTGGGATAAAGCAATTACCCACGAAAAACACCAATATGAACTCTTGTAAATAATAAACACATGAAAGAGTTCTAAGTCTACCAATAGTCGTTTTCTCTTTTTTCCTTGACTAGAATACAACATTTCGAAAATGTCAATGCCAACTACATGCATGGATAGGCTGTAGGTTTTGGTCATATTTCCAGAGTAGGAAAAATTAATTTAATTTGAAACTTTTCTAAATGGCCTATGTTGCAAATTTGCAACCATGAACATAAATATGCTCGCCTCTACACGTCTTTTACTTACAATAGTTTAAGGAAATCTATTGTATTACTTTTGTTACATCCTTTATTTATTAGAATGAAATTGGCTTTTAAGTTTACACACTGCTAAGTTATTACCTCATTACTCATAGCAAAATAGTTAAAGGAATTTTGCAGTTTGTGTTATTGATTCTAGCTTTATGCGTAATAATATATTATTATTACAAACTTTATAACCTTTCCGAAGTATATCACTGCAAAATATATTAAACATATATTAATTATAGTTTCTTACTATTTGTAACTACCAATATTTTTTTGGCTTATTCCTAGATGGCTCAAGCTATTCGCAAGAACATTGCAATTATGCAATTCTGTTGTCGTTGTTTAAATATAGTATTTATTCAATAGGCCAAATTTAATGTGATTTACACACCTTTTAATAATATATATGTGCTTATGAATATGGCTGGTTCTAAGCATATGATATCTTATCATACATAATAATGACATAAAATTAATGATGTGTATGTAGAGGTAATCTATCAAAAGTCCTCATGATTGACATTCAAGCTTTTTATAGACTATATGGTAGGAAAATCACTATATTTCGGAAAAAAAGTCTTCATGAATGACATTCATGCTTTTGCTACACTCTATGGTAGGTGAATCACACTAATCAGGTCTACTTTGGGAGGTAGTTCCGTAGATTAGTTTAAAGTCGATATTCTTTTGTGGTACTTTTGTTAAGATTGTGTTTAAATATTAAACAACTAATATGTATATAAATAAATGTGGGAGAGTTACTACTTATTTATAAATGATAGAAATATACGGTCTTCATCTTTTCGATTTATGTTCTGCAACTGAAGAGGAGGGTGACAAATACATATTATGCCGTGTAGCATTTAATGCGACGGCTGTCGCACTGTCCGCCGTCGGATCTTACTTTGGAAAGGATCCGACGGTGGACAGTGCGACCACCGTGGCATTAATTGCTACACTGCATAATATGTATTTTTCGCCGAAGAGGAGATGAGATGTGCAGCTACGCGTAGCTGCATAGGTAAGAAGGATTAGCAGTAGCAATGAAATGATTCGAAGTACTGAAATGATTTGTAGCAATGAAATGATTCGAAGTACTGTGTTGAATAAGCGACACAACTTTTAATTTTCTACGATGGAATCATTACATACATTATTACTATTGAAATCAGCCCCGGATTGGGGGCCGGAGCTGATAATTTCTTTGATATCATTTCACAGTTATATGGAGTCAGATGTCGTAAAAATAATAGCGTTAAGATGGCAGCATGAGGACGATCACCGAATTTATGTACACGAGGACGATCATCATGCGGGTATATAATTGCCTAAACTATTGAAATGATAGAATAACCAACATAATTAATTAAAATCTATCACTTCAATGTTTTCAGGATTTTCAAAGTTAGAACATAATCCCTGCAATATTTCTTACAGGAGTTCCCACTACTGACAAAACACGATGAGAAGGGACGATGTTAATTTATTTATTATGGTACACAAATTTTCAACCAAGTATGTACCTTCCAAACTACATTGAGTTAATTTTATTTCTACCTATGCCTATACTCGTTTTAAATGCTTTCACAGGCGACACATAATTGCTCTCTTGAATTTCGAATCTATCTTCTCTTTCTTTAGCAGGCAAGTAAAATGTCTATACATTTATTGATAAATTAACCGAGGAGGAGAGATCTTTCATTAGCGAACCTCATAATACTATTAACATGGTATCTGCTTAATGAAATCATGCATTGCTGTTTTAGATTCCTCAATTTGGACAGATTTGCTGTTAAAAGCTTTTGGGGATTTTAAATCTTGAACAGTTATATGTAATTTAAATTATCTTTAAATCCATCATTGATTTTACCCCATATATATACACATGATTTGCCTTGAAATACAAGAAAGGTCGTACTAAGTTGCCAACCCCGTGAAATTTTGAGTTGTATTCATGTAAATTGTCTTCATGTCTTTATGTAATATTTTTCATTCATATACAATATTGATAATACTATTAATGTACAGAGAATCTATGAGGCCTTCGTGAAGGACATGGATGCTTTTGGTAGTAGTAGGCGAATCACTCTATTTTACGAGGTAGTGGGATCAATGTTTCTAAGTGTGTTTACTTCAATGATAAATGTTTACTTCATAAAAATATAATTTGATAAAAATATGTTTACTTCAATATTTCTAAATATTTCTCACTATTAACAAAGCTTTGAGTATTTCCGAGTATTTCCTACTATTAACAAAGCATGATTAGAAATATCAATGTGAATTTCCTCGATGTGTGTACCTCCATAACCTTTGAGTTAAACTCATTTCTACCTATAATCTTTTCAAATGCTTTTGCACGCCACATAGGAAATTGCTCACTTGAATTTAAAATCTATCCTCTTTCATTTGAAGAATGTCTATATTTATCCATAAATTAGTTGTGAAGATATTATTCTATCAAAATGGTATCTAGTTAACAAAAGAATGTCGGTATTCTTCGTTCTTTATCGGTTTCATCTTAGATTCATTTTATTAATTTTAATTAAGTAATCATGATTTAATTTTAATTAAGTAATCATGATTTTGGAAATATTTTTGGTGGAATTTCCTATTATTGTCTTAATCTTTAGCTTTATTTCTTTTCTCTTTGATGGTCACATCTCAAACTCAACATTGTTTGTAGGTTTTCTCTAGGCCCCCCACCTACAAGAAAAAGTTATTTGAAATATTGTAATTATTATAATCATTTTGTTTTTGCAAAGAAAGATAATGCTAAATTAATGATGATGTCAATTTAAACTACTTAGTGTGTAAAATTTCCATTTTAATAAAATGATTGAATGTATAGATAGCCGTTATTCATTAGAAGGAGCAATTAAAATCAATGATTGACATTGTAGCTAGTGTATTTGATTAACCAAACATACAATCAAGTCAAATTTGAACATGATTACTTGGAAAAGGATATTTAAAGATTTAAATTATATTACATGCAACAAATGCTTCAAATATTTTCATATCATTAGAATGGATAGATTACCTCTCATCATGCGCTATCATATTGGGACGGTTGTCCATGTAGTCTATGCCCCCCTAGCTCGTTGGCACATGAGGCAACTTGTCTGGTGACAATGTGTTTACTAATATGAAACAAAATAGAAAAGTGTTTGTTGACCCATAAGGGGATATGACAAATGGAAAAAACTACTGACTGAGAACTCAAGTGATGCAAGAAACATCTTCCCCAAATTAGGTAAAAAGTCCTTGTGCATCCCTAAAGAAGAGAAAGAGACTCATAAATGACCAAGTCTTAGGAAAAATACTATAAAATAGTATGTCCATCGAATAAGTAGGAGGCTCGTGATGGATTGACAAATAATCTATTGATGCAAAGAGATGCCATATTAATTGAATTTTTTCCCTGTGGTTCAACATACACGCTCAGGGTTCTAGAGCAAGAAAATTTTGGCTACTCTAAGAGTTGGTTGGGAGGAACTACGGCTTCAGTTTTGTTTTCCCAACAATGGTGACATGTTCCTTACTACAATTGATTTATAGTAGTTACATTATGAAAGAATATTTTAATTCCAAATGTATCATAAATTGATAATTTACAATGTATCAACTACTATTCCTTTTTATCTTGTTATTATAGATTCTTGTTATATGATGTTAGTAGTTATGTACTTTGAATAAAGAGTAGTACCTTCTTTTTCTATAGCAGAACGTTAAATTATTAACTAAAGCCAACATTTGCTAAAAAAACATAGATTTAATAGGGAGAGCACAAAGGCTTTGACATATAGTCTTAGGGTATAAATAAACTAAATCAGGGTTAAATCACAGCATCCTAGAACTAAGAGATATCCCCACAAAGATTCCTTCTTTGTTTTAATAAATACAAATCTCCATTTCGAGCATTCTTATATTGAAATATCCATTATACAATTAGATCTAAATAAGATAACTAATCACAATGTTTACTTAAGAAAGTATACACAAATATAAATCAAACATTTTCATTAGATCTAAATGTTCCAAAACTCTATAGACAAATAGATCTAGTTAAATTAATCACATTCTCTATGAAACAAAGGATTTATCCACGTAAACATAAAATCTATTTTAATGTTTAACCAACAATCTAGTCTTTGTCTCTTGCTTCCATACCTGAAAATATATAGACCTAGGATAAATGTTTATTTTAAACAAAACCATGATAACAAGATGCAATCAAACAAACATCCAATTAAAATATCTAAGGAGACCAATCATAATAAAACTAAAATCAAGCAAGAATTAAGAACCAGTCATCCACCAAAACAAATCACATACAAATCTTCATAATAAATGATTACAAAGTGTAAAATTTATAATGGTGGTACATGCCAATCGTTAAACTTCCTCTTCATTAAACTATCAAATCGCCATGAATCACCAATTCAAGGTATAGACCCAACAAGTGCTAATTAAAATTCAAAGGTATCTAAAACATTAGAGGATGTGAAGCCTCTCCTTAACTGATTTATCTAATTACAGACCCAATATGGGTTATTTAAAAACAAACTTATCTTAATTCCAGTCAATTGGTTGTAAATCCTTTCGTTTCCCATAACCTCGAGACATAACAACTAGCAACTAAACTTAACAACAAAACCAAATGAAGGCATACCTGGAACTATTTGTTGATATAAGTATATAGTGAAGGAGGCATCCTGTGCCATTGTGTATATACACATGCACCTACGAGCGTTAGTAATAATTTAATCAATAAACTCTTCCTATTAAGAGAGCACATAGTAGAATCCCTCATTTCTTGATAAAGAAAAATGACACTTGAGAGGAGGTAACCATGTCGCCACTCTCGCCTCACCCATGCATCGAACACCTACATCCACAAATTTTGTTAAGTTACATAATCATTTTCTTCTCGAACTGTAACATGTATAAAAAAGTGTACCATGAGTAAATTTTTACCATGCAATACTAGACTATACCATAAGGGTGAGGCCAAGCTTATCCAAGGATTTAGGTACCCTTTTGATGGCACCTTTTCTTGACCCACCAACGAGAATGATGAAATTGTAAGTATGAAATGCAAATCCGCTAAAGTGTGTAGGCATAGAGAAAATCACCTTTACTAAACAAATAGAGGGCCAAGGGTTGGAACCTCATGGATTCCTTCTTAATCGTCTTCCCTTCACAAACAAGAGATAAATAGTCAACTCTCTTCCACTACTATGAACCTCGTTAACAAATTGCAGAGTTAAAATTAAGAAAAATAACATTATACCTATGCAGGATTGAAAATCCTTTGGCCGATTTTGAAGCGAAGTGTTTGAGTTTACACTTATCCACAAAAGGAGCATAAAGATGGAGGATACTACAGTGGAAACTATATAGTCATTAAACACTAACAAAACCTTCAAACATCTTGAAAATTGTACTAAAAAAACCAAACAACTTTTGTAGACCCCAAAGGGAATATATGGTTACAGTGCAACCCCATGGAGCAATTGAATTCCAACCTCCAACATCCATTAACATTAAATGAGATAAATACCCTCAATACCAAATGAATGGGATTTAAAAACCCCCAAGAAAATTTGAATGCCACCTCAAACGCTACAAAACCTCTTGGATTTGATTAAGGACAAGTGGAGGTTTAGGATCATACTCCTCCCAAAAAATAATTGCATAAATAACCATGTCAATTAATAATAGTGGCCTTGTTGTCAACTTGCAACCACGGTTTATGACATGTTTAAACACACCATTACAACCTTCTTTAAATCCCTCTGTATCATTGATGGCATCCACCTTGTGTCTCCCATGGCCGCAAGCAATTTTTCATGACATAATACTGAAAACAATATTCATACCTTACACCATCACCTCGTTTCTTGTAAATTCACAGGCTAAGTACCTTATTCCATGGCTTAAACTTTATCCATAAGTCACCTTATCATACAAATTTCCCCATAGCATGTAATCCATAAGGTTTCTTTTCTCCCTTGGCTTCAACTTCAGAAATTAAGTTAGAATTTGAACTTAAGCAATTAAACCTTATGCATCATATGTATAGCTTAGAACTAAGGGCCAAAGTCTAGGCTTTTAGGTCTGAGATAAGCAAATTTAATGATTAAAAACTTTAACATCGCCTTGGAAAGGGTTGCGACCAAGTTGTCCCTATAAATGGAGTCAACTCTAAGTGGACGACAAACCCTGTCGTCAAACCATTATAAGTCTAGTTAACCTTATCCATGCAAATAAGTAAAAAAGTATGTTACGACAAATAAACACATGTTGCGGCAACTAGAATAGTAAATTACAAAACGATTTTTTAAATGAAAATTAAGGATATCTTACTTAAAATTACACACCTCTTCCTCAATTAACTTTTCCTCAAAATGATATATAATTTTACTACTAATGAGCTATTCATCACTCATTTGATATATGTAGGTTAAATTTCAAATTCCACTAGAGCAAACAGTCGAGAGGAGTTTCGTTTTCTTGGCAGCCCAGGATCAAAACCCGCTTCTCCTCGAAGACGACATTTAAATCCAACCATGCTAAGGGTTGGTGCCCCTAGATCTTGGTTTCTCCAACCAAAGGTTCGCCCAACAAGTCACTGGGCTCTTAACAAAAAAAGAAAAAATATGTAGGTTAAAATATAAAAAATATTATTTTTCTTTACTATTATACCATGAAGATAAATAAGAACCGAACACATAACATATACACTAAATACATACATGCTTTTTCAATTTATAAGTATTTTGTAGTTGGGTTAGAAACATACCATTCCATTCCTTTCTAAAATTATTTGAGACAAAGCAAAAAGAAGCCGGTGGAATTACAATTCATACGCATGATTCATACTTTCCTAACCATATAGGTAAGACAAACCCATATTATATGCACTACTTGGTACCATTATATGGACTTGTTTTGAAAGCCTCCAATCTCCTAGATGCTGATCATTGGTGATAGCGTGCCTAATGCGATCATGCAATTTGTTTATTATATTATTACTATATATTAACCTTTATAGTTTTTTAATTATAGTAATTTTTCCTAAATAAATTAATGATTCCATAATTTCTTTCCATCATTAGTAATAATTATACTCTATTATAAATACCCTTACAAAGTGATTCATTTCTATACACACTAAGGAATTATTGAAGGATTGAAAAACCATTCGTGAAATAAAAATTAGGAGATCCGTTCCAACCTCTCTCACACCTCATTCACAAGGAGATTGATAAAAAGGACATGAAATTTGATATGATTCATTATGATATTTTTCTTTTTCCTCATATATTAATCCTTCCTCCTTCGATTATTACAATTATGTATTTCATGGCTATTGTATAATGTCTTCAAAAATGATTATTTCACTCCACCTCCTCAACTTTTGATACTTTTATATGTATCAAAAACCTACACATCCATTGGCCAACACTATTCCCATAAGATTATAAGGTCCTTGAATTAATTACAATTCGCATTCTCATTCAAGATGGGCTTTTATAAGAGTTATGTCAAGTTGTGAGTTGATTATGTTGTCATCTATACACATCATAAAAGTTATTGCGCTAGTAACATAAACTAATATTGTTGATTTACATCAATTATTCATATTTTTTTTTTTAATATTGAAATTTCAATCACTTAAATATATATATATATATATAATTAATTTACATAGAATGTTTTTATATTTTTTTTATATCATATGGAAATTATAAAGTTTTATATTATGAGATTTTATGACTAGATGATGATAATGATGATTAACTTTTATGAAATCAATTTTGATTTATTAAACTTTATAAAAAAAAATACTTGGTTTATTTTAAAATTTTGTTTCAGTGTTCAACATAATATAAATTAATAATATTATTTTAAATTAATATAATTTTATATTTATATATATATATATATATTTTAAATTTAATAACAATTAGACAATGTAAAAATAAATATTGAATAAGTTTTTATTTTTCTTAGTTGGTAGGTAAATCTTATTTTTCTTCATGCAATAATATTCTAACATAACAATTTTTCCTATCTGAGCTCTTCCTTCCACCGGGCCTCATTCTGGCAAAGGAAGCTTCCACTGTCTCTTCCAGAAGGTAGAAGACCCCTATGTTTGGATTGTAAGCTTGTCAATAACCTAAACGCTAGCCCTTTTAATCCACTGTAGAGTTGTCATGTCTATGGCTCTACCCCTTTCACTTTAGATTCCTTAGCTTTCAACTTTTCACAGTACTGAATTCTTTCAATGTTGTGATCCTTAACGAAAGTGTACTATTTAGGGTTTGCACATGGACACAAAAAATGCGCTTCTACGGGCTCTTAACTAGCTTTGGTGTAAATTACTTGGGATAAGACATTCCAAGACAATTTTCTGACTAAATTTTAAATTTCTAAACCTAAATGTACAGGTTCATTCAAACCATTTGGAGAAAAAGTACAGAAAGCTGGGCACCTTCAAACTCCATGTGCGTCAAACGGAGATTTAAGCTACCTTGCGTCATAGTATAGCGCGATGTAAGGGACTAGTCTTAGTGCATGTGCGGAGTCCAAGCATAATGTGTTCATCAAGCATACGGTCCATGATAGATTCTGGAAGGCCAAAACGGAAATGACACCTTAGAAAGATTTGCAGGAAAAGTTCGAATCAAACGCACAGAATTAAAGGAAATTATTAGGTTTGACAGGCAACGAGGCTTGTCAAGTCTTTGCATGATGATGAATGCAGGCCGGATCCATATTATTAGCATTCAAGATTGGTTACAGCTGACTACGAGCATTTCGTCCAGTGATTCAAACCCGTCCAAATTCACCATAAATCTAATGTCGATATCTTGTATTGTATGGAAGTTTTCAAAGGCAGAAACAGTTGGTTCAGCTGGACATTCTTGGCGGTAATTTGCTTGCAATAACAAGTCAGGAGACAATGTTAGAACAATTCACATTTTGTTACCTTTTATTGTATATCAAAAAAGGCTATACAATTTCACCTATTCTTTGTAACGAATGCTTCTCCTACAGGAAACTGGAATGTCATTAGTGTAACTACATCCTGTACTGATGACAAATGTTGTCTTTTTATGAAATAATTGGAGGGAAAAATGTTCCGATGCCACATACTCGTGGATGTCTCTTTTAATTTGTTGTCTGCAATTACTATTCCTTGACTTGAACAAAATATCAATGATCTTATTATAGGCATTGTTTCCTTTATACTGTAACTGTAAATAATTATATTTTTTTGTTATTAATATTACATGGCTATTGTTCTTTGTACCTATTGCTACATGGCCTTGCATTAATCAGAAAATTGCATGCTGAATGATAAGAGGAAAAAAAGGGTTATATATCCCATTCTATCTTTTAATTGTTTCATGCGTATACAAGCATTATTTTGTAAAGTTGCTCTAGCTATGCAACATATTCTTTAGAAAAAATCGAGAAAAATCAACAGCTATAATGCCATTGTGCTTGGTCAAAAAAATTCCAAACTAGCATACTACTTTGTAGTAGGACTTTCAAATACAAATGCTTTCTAACAAAAGAAAAAAATTCATTGCATGCTTTCTACATAAGTTAGTTAGCATAGCCTTGAAGAAAACCTAGAATAATTTCCATGAATACCATGCTAAAAACTATTTTATAGAATAACCAACTCATCTCACAAATTGTACTTTACAACTATTCAATTCACATCTTAATGAAACAATCCATTGAAATTGTCAGTTCATGAGGACAAATGGACTTTCCACTGGTAATGACAAGTTTCTACAGTGTAAAAAGAGTATCAAGAGCAATTGTTTTTCTTTTTCCCTAATTGCATCGATAGCTTTGGTGGTAATAACTCTTCCATTGCTATAAAAATAATTTCATCTACCAAAAAAACAATGCAATATTAGTGAGTTCAAATCATAGTGGGAATAGAATAAACCAACCATTTCTTAAGTGCTGCACACCCATTTTTGTTTTCCGAGTGACAATTTCCTTAACTTCTTTCTCCTTTGAACATAAAACCTACCTATATGTTTTTTTCCTCCAAGTATTCAATTATATATATGCAACTTATTTGTCTTCATATTATTCCCTTCTTGTTGTTAAGAAAATGCAATTTCGAATTGCATAATATGCCCCCTACAAAAAAGTATAGTGTAATGTCCGCAAAAATTGAAAAAAAGAAAAATTTTATAGTCTAGTAAAAACTACCCGAAGGGGATCATTATTACTCAGGCAGAACTACATGCCCTACTTAAATGTTTGATCTCTTCAGAAACTACTCATATTGTCTTGTTATTCTCTTACCCATTCAGTGATTACTAGTTTGTTTACTTCTTATGACTTAACTATGTTATTTAAACTATTTGTACATCTTAGTTATTACTCTCGGTGAGTTAATGGATTGTGTAGTTCATTGTTTTACTTTTGCACATGTGTATTATGTTTATTAAGTATAAACTAACTTAGCTTTGTTGAAGGGAATAAAGTGGTGGAGTGGCGGGACTAGTTTTCCCATGATGATCTGAGAGGTAAGGTATTACTAGGTTACGCAGGCTTACTTAGTTCAATTGAACTAAGGCACTTTTATCTTTTACTTACACAGTTCATTACTTGCGATGGGATTGGATGTAAATTTTGTTGACAGCCTTGGTCGTCGATAACCTACTGCTAGTTATTACGTTTCCTATCGACTTAGTTTAAAATCTTGGTAAGTGTCCTTATCGTCAATTTAGCTATTATGGCTAAATTTCCTACACATTGATTATTCTTCATTATGGTTTTAAATCCATCATTTTAGATGTCATTAATATCTTTTTCGTGCTATGCCATATTTTTACTATATATTCTTTTTTTAACATTTCCTATGTTCTTCTATTGGTAGGTTATTAATGGTTTGAGAGCAGGGCTTTGGATTTGATAGTCCCAGAGATTATCATGGCATACTTTGTATGCCATTATGCTTAAGACTAAACACCTTGATACTATGGTATTAAACCCTAAGCTCTAAACCTATGGACTAAACCTTAACTGCATACCTAAGCATGGGTCTTAGACTTTGGACTAGCGCAACCTATGACTAAGTGTTATGGTAGTACTATCATAGTGCAAGCTTTGTATTATGTTAACGTTGACATTTAGAGTTTGGGGTGACATGATATATGGTATAAACCATACGTTACAGGGTTTAAGCATTGGTATAGAGGGTGGCATGAAATGATACATTGTAACAAGTCGTTACTATGGAGGTGGGTTTGATGTTTCATTAATGGACTCCATCCTAGTGCATTTAATTCTCTTTGTAAATCGTGACAGCCTTCCCTTAGGATTGGCTCACAATAGCTATGCAATGTATTGTCATTTGGGGTTTCGTCATTTGGGCTCTGCACATAGTTATGGCCATGGAGGAGACCTCTAGCTTGTGAGGTATGCCTGCATGAATTTATAAGCGTGCATGATATTGACTTACAGTTTTGAAAGAATGTCATACTCCCCATCCCCATTTGGTTATTTCTTGCATGTGACGAAAGGAATGGAGGAGCAGCATGGCTACGACACTGTTGGCTGCAAGAGTTGCATTCATGGCCACGGTAAGCATGCTAATTCAAGATTATTCTTGTCACCCTTCAATCCTATGGGTAGAACTACGTTTTCGACTGGTTTTTTGGTTGGGGTTTGATGCTGTAGCGAAATCGATTTTGCATTCGGGATTTGAATACAAACTTGGTTATTTTTGATGTTGAGGCATTATGTCGTGATTTGATTCTTAGGCCATTCGGCTTTGTGTAATTTTTATTTTAGTTATATAAATTGTTAATGTTTTGGTCTTGGGCTTTTAAAACCATGGGATGTGTAACATCCGTCTCGCATACCCTAGATATCTTGTAAATTTTGAATGTTATTGTACTTGTCTCCGAGTGAGGAGCTCAAGGCCAAGGCCACACTAGAAGCAAACATTGCAACCTATATAAGTTAAAAACTTAGGAGGCATAAAGACAATGACATAACTTAACCACAAGAGATAAAAGAAAATGATTAAAATATCCATAATGGATAACGGGGTCCTATGTATCGTTTGGATGAAGGCTGTATTAGAGATAATATCTGCGTCTACCAGGATATCGGCTTTGCTAAAATGTATTCCGACTGAGACGCCATACCTAGTAGTTGACCCTAATATGATTAAAATCTGAATAGAGGAAGTTGCAATCACTCTTTTTTTTTAACATCGACATAAAAGAGTTTAAGAGTTAAAATCGGAATAGTTAAAAACAAGGAAAAGGGAAACCTAAGGGATTATTTTTCAAAGGGCTATAGGTCGTAGCCTTCTTAAAAATAAATAACAAGAAAAAGGATGGCACCATCAGCATACATAGTAATAATCATTTAAAATATTTATGATAAGGAGATTTGTCCTTTTCATACAACTGAGAGTTATGGTGTTTAAATACTCTCCCGCACAAGCATTTTCTAGAGTATGCAACATAGGAAATTACATTTATATTTAGTTAAATGAAATATTATTTTTTAAGGAAGAAAAATAATAATAAAAGAAAAGTCCATTTCTTACTAGACGCATGGCTTCAGATAATTATTGACGGCAAAATTGAGGGAGACCTTCCTCGGCAAATTTGATGGCAGGATTTATGCCTTAACCTGTGGAAACTTACTGCGAAGTAGGGAATACCATTCCCACCTTTTGTTATTAATAAGGAATGAAAATTCATTATAAGGGGGAAAAAGGAGAAGGTATTTTTCTTTTGGGGAATGATGGGCTCTAGGAGATCCTTGGGTGAATTTTCTCGCATCTGGTCTCTAAGGGACCTGCAAGCTCTTATATTGTTGTTCGAATCCCTATGTGAAGAGGAGGATCCAGAGCATCCACAAGAAAATGCAGGCGAATACTAGCAATATTTTGGATCTGTAGATATATGTAGTGAATCGACCCTGTTTAAAATTGAAGGAAATAATGTTTAAGTCAAGAAAGCATGAGGGTGAGCAAAAGCAATGAGAAATAACACCCAGTTTGGAGAAAATCATAGATTTGGTATGGTGGAGGAATAACACCCAGTATGGAGGAGATGCCTTGTTCGTTGATGGCCTCTATCGAGACTCCACTTAGTATTGGGTAAGGTCCTAAATCACACTTAGACTAAAACCCTGTATGCATTTTCTTATACGCTTGGGATCTGTCCCTTTATTAGGTTCATGTGTGATCGAGTTGCTTGTATATTCATTTATGAAGGACGGTAGCCTTTGTGTGTGTTAGGTAAATAGGTTTATTTGGGTGTCTTCTGATTTAGGATTATGAACATATATATATCTACAATATATATGATCTCACCCCCACCCCACTTGTTTTAAAAAAAACACAATGGGTCCGAACCTCCTAAGGTAACAGGCGGCAATACGATCATTGGGTTCAGTTTGAGATCTCAATTTTGTTTATGCATTTATTTTTCACATACAGAATTGCTAAGATCTGCATTAACCCCTTACATCTGTTGAACGATGGTTTTTTCTTTGAATCAAATAGCCTGGGGTAACGATAACCTTTAAAACCCCATAAATCCGTGTCGTGAAGGCAATCTTAGAATTATGATTCATTGAAGAAAATAGCCTGGTGATAGCGAAAGGTCGTATTTTCTTATATCTGATTTTGTCTAAAAGTATGAGTTCCCTTGGATCCAAGGTTGCGTTGAAAGGGCCAACACCATGATAACTTAGAAAAAATCCTGAGTGAGGTTTAGTCCTCACTTTTGAAGACAGTGGAGTACTAGGTTTGTATAGCACATCATTTCGAGGGGCTAATAGCATAGTATGATTTTCTTTGTCAAACATGCAAACAACCTTTGCTTCCTCTTTTACCTTCGTAGGTCTAAAAAATGAAATGGACCTAAGCCTCTATAGAATTCGGCACTTCTCGAGAAGGTTGGAGGTCCACGTCTTGCCTAGAACCGGGTCTAGGCGTTAACCTAGAGTATAGTTTGATGAGCTATCATAGACTCGAAGAGTTGCGTAAGTCCTTTTTGGTTGACAGTCCTGTGAGCTCAAATTTTATCTGCACTAATATGGGAAGCAAATATTTAGTAACGTACATGAGGAATTGAACCCTTATTTTTTCCACTGAGAAATGGTGTTCCCTCTATTGTTTTATCCCATGGATCAATGCAGGATACTATATCGTATTATATGGGTTTTCATTTTAGGAGTGTGGATCCTTTATCTCATTTCCATCCAAGGTTATCGACTCCTTTATTTTCCTCCCTTGGGTTTCATATCCATCCTTATGTTCTCTAGTTGGGTAGACACATTGTTAGATGCTTAGTTACATGGGTAGCAAATGGTCACATTAGGAAAAACCACTGTATGGAATAATTTGATATAATTAGGGTGCCTCTTAGTTGTAAGTATTTTGAGAGCACACCGATCTATTTTTTATTGAATTATAGGTGGAGGCACATCCCTAGCTCAAGAGGATGATGTTTTCTGGAAAATGAAAAGGGATAAGTACATGGAAGTTTTAACCCTGACTGTAAAAAGACAACTTGGTTACATCTTTCCTTTATTATTGTTTCACAAAGATTTAGGGTTTGATCCATCACTGATTTTATCTTTTTCATTTGTAAATAGCTCTCGAGAAGAGAGACTCTGTGAATAGCAGAGAAAGTATCGCAACAAGGATGTTGCAGTGGATTGTAAATTTTTAGAAAATATCACATGATATGACAGTTTTGTGCACGTAACCCAAAGATTGGGTGAACCACATACATTGGTGTCTCTTTCTCTGTGGCTAAATGTTTTACTTTTTTCGTATATTGTCTTGGACTATTTTCATATGGCTCTGCAAATATTGTTACTTGACTTAATACTTAAGAAGCTATAATTGAAGGAAATTTTTGCTATTATAATTGATTATTGTCTACATACTGGTATTTTGCAGGGCATTAGGATGATATGCTTGTGGACTACAGTCCCTTAAAGTTATGAATAATTGAATTACATTAATATATTGTAATATTGGTGATTAAAGGTTGTAAAGATATGCCACTAAGACGAATGAAAGTATATCTCTTATGCTGCACTAGTTAGAAAGAATAACAAATAGTTCTTATGCTACACTAGTTACAAAGAATAACGAATAGTTCTTATGCTGCACTAGTTACAAAGAATAACAAATAGTTCTTATGTTGCACTAGTTACAAAGAATAATGAATAACATATAGTTCGTGTGCTGCATTATTTAGAAAAGAACAACGAATAATTCTTATGGCGCTCAATCAAAAGCATCCATGTTTGAGGGAATGGGGCTTCTATAACTCGGTGACTTTGATGAAGGAGACATTATGGCTGAGAACTAGCAATTGAAATAGTGATATTAACCACTTAGCAACCCGTATGTTAGATACAAGACAATGTATGTTGAATGTGGTTTACAAAATAGGGCTATGTTACAAAATGCACATAAGTGTTCCACTATCGAAAGGATTACATATTCTTGAAAATTGAAATGCATTGCATCTAAGTTTAGATCTTGAGGTTCATATTAACATTCGTAGTACAAATGCAAATACATCTTGTCACTAGGTAAAAGATTACTAGAAAGACCATTAGAAGGATGAAAATGCATAAAATATATTACCGTAGATTTCAGATTTATTCCAATATGTGTGTGTGTGTGTGTGTGTGTCCTAAATGGTTAACAATACTACCGACCTATTTTAGCAGGACTGACCACTAAAGAAACGTCTTCAAAAATAGCAGTAGTCGGTGGCTGTACCGAAAGAATAAGTTGGTTAATAGGATAGTTGTTAAAATATATACGTAGTATTTCAAAAGAAAACAATTTTTTTTCTCTTATTGACATTGGGGTGTTACATATGGTATCAGAGCGTGAAAGTGACAACACTCGGGCTTATTTTGGGCTCAACACTAATTAAAAGGAAAAAGATGTTAGGACTAACCAATGAAATGACTTTTAAGGATGCATGGAAATGATGGACGGGGAGAAACAAATTGGGAAAGATTTGTGTGGGGTTTTACATTCAAGGAAGGGAGGATACTCAACAGATCGAAAAGAGATCGTTGTGGGGAATTCAACAAATGAAATGTTAAGAAAGGGGTTTTGAGGTTTTGTAAATTGGTAATAATACTTCCGTTTTTCCTAAAAATGATTATTGTTTCAACTTTGGTGTTGGTATCCCCGTGCAGGGGTGATCCCTCTATGCAATATATTTTCACGAGAATTTATTTGTTCCTTTCAAAGGAAATCTAGCGTAAATCTTATTTTTCTTTCAGTCGAGAGTGTTTTATGTTAGCTTGCTATCATCTTTTGGAGAGTACTTAACCAAACGGTCGTTTTCCCTTTGTATTTTTATTTCGTGCATAAAATATTTGACATTTTTATATAACGAATATTTGGTTCAATTTATTGTCATGTGTTTAAATTGGTGAGTAGATCTGATGTATGAATATAGTATAGATTTGCATTGTTTAAACTCTATACTCTAAATACTATGTTCTTAGTTGATATACGGATTTAGGAGTATGATCTCCAAATGAAAATACCATTTGTATTTTTAGTTTCTTAAAGAAAAAATCGATTTGGAATCAATCAACCTTGCATTGATGGTGTAGATGGGTGAATGGTTGGCTATCGTAAATCCACCTGTGAAATCAAAATTTTGTAGCATTTCATACATAAATCGGTTTGTATGTGGGTAGATGTTACTCACAGTTACCTTTAGTTTTGCCTCAAACTATCATGTATAGTAAAATAGTTTAAGCACAAAGGTAAGTAATGCTAAAGTGGTACCTATGCTAAAGGTATATATTGTACTATCAAGATTATACAAAATACAGCTTGTATTAAATAAATGTTAGAGGTGTAAAATCTATCAATACTAACATTATGTAAAATAGGAAAACACCTCTTTACATTTGGAATTTCATGTAAACCAAGAACAAATAATTGCACCAAATCGTATGGATACATCGGTACATGTTAGACGAAGGGCTCCAATTGCATATAGATGTTGGTAATGGTTTGGTTGAAGTGCATGACTAATTATATCCAAAACAAATTTATTAATTGAGCATTTAGATGAAAGGTAGGAGGATGTAATGGTTCTCAAGATTGCATCCATTAGTGTTGAAGAAAAATCTTTCACCTATATGTATGTGGATAACTAGCATACGACCTTGGGTCCTAAATGCATATGTCATAAGGAAGAATTATGTTTTGTTATCATTAATCTAGTTTGACTATCGTGAACTAATAAACCTAGGAAGTGGTTACTTGTTACACATAATAAGTGAATGATGAGAGGAGTGAATGTCATTTGGGTTCTAAACCTGTGTGTAACAATAGATTCTCAGAAAGTGAATGTTAACTTCTTTATCAAAAGTTGTTGATTAACTTCTGAATGTTGAATACCATTAGCATACTAAATAAATTCTCAGTAAAGGTAGAACTTGAATTTCAGAATTGTTAGGAGGAGAATTCAAGTTAGTTACAATAATACGATAATTATAATGTATCCTTTGCATATAATTATTGGTGTGTAAGAAATTGGGTTATGCACATAAAGACTACTGAGCTATTTATACATTTTTCATTGGAATTATTGATCTTATTATACATTTTTCATGACAACGACAACATTTCTTACAATAATTCTTCAAGAAGGGAGAGAAAACTAGGCTGCTTATGAGCTCGAACTGCAATACATCTAGGGTAAATAGCATGATGTGTTGTACCTAATGTTACTGGTTGTATAGAAAGAGTGCACCTATATAAAGGCTTGCATTCTGTTGAACTAGAAAAGTTGTAATATGTGACATAAGTAGCTGAGATATGGAATTATGGTTTACGTGAATTACTAATGTTATTGGAGTTTCCGTATTCCTAGCATTACCACACATGAATGTGGTTGGAATATTCCTTCACTACAAATTATCCAAATATAGACAAGGATGTCTAAAAGAAATTGATATTGAAAATAATGAATGTGGTATAATGTCATATGCTAACATTGCAGGATATGCTAGGAACACTATCAGTTAGAGTTGACTATTAGAAAAATATTCGCTGCCATAAATAACGAGGTTAAGTATGGGTGATTTTTTACTTTTTATAATTGTCGAATCTCGAGGTTTTATAACCAAGAATTAACTGTGGATGATGTTGTTTATATACTGACATTGTAGGATTCACCAAGATTATGACCATTGTTGCAATCGACGTGCACTACGATATATAAATCTCCCTGCGTATGTAAGTTGCGCTCAATTTCTCAGAAATGAGTAAGGAGTAATTTTTCCACATGAATTTCAAGGTTATATAACTCATGAGTGATGATGAAAATTGCTGCAGCTTATGAACATTATAATGATTAATTAATGAAATTTTTGGGTTATTGATAGATGCTTTGACTAGCCATGTAGGCAATTCACGAATCGGGACCATGATATTAAAGTCATGCTAAGCACCAAGGAGTGTGTGTTACGAATAGTCAAAGTTGAAATTTATACTAAATACGAAAAAGGGAAAATTTGAATGCTGCGAGAGCACCATGGTGTTAGGGAAGTGATTTCCACGTGAGCACAATGGTGTTAGCCATATATGTGTAGGAGCACAATGGTGTTAGGAAAGCGATTGTCGCGTAAGCACATTGGTGTTAGGCATATTGTGTGGCAAAAAGACCTAGGAAAAATTGGACATCAAGAAGACAGGACGTTGTTTGATGTCACTGAGGGGAAAACTTTTAACTAGTGGTTAAAAGGGAGAGTAACCTCAGAAATTGTTGTAAGTCCACACAAAAATGGAAACGAAACTCAAGGGAGAGTTTGGAAAACAAAACAAACGTAAAACGTGTTGACAAATTTACAAGTAACTATTACATGTTGAATGAGTAATGTGAAGAAGGGATTTCCTCAGGTCGAGGATGACATGACTATCCAAAGCTTGGAGATAAAACCAACATCCAAAGGGTAGTAATTATATTTTATTGATGAATAAATTGCATTATGAAAATAATTGGGTATTATGATAGCAATAAAAAGTAAAAAGTGTCCCATAAATTGTAAATTATTACAATGCAAAAGGGATCTATGGCTTATGTTTAAGTTGAATTGTAATTTTGTACATGATGTACTGAAGAAAATTGGGTTAGACCCGAACTTGTTGCAACAAAACTGTAGGTCTTGAACAATAGCGACTTGAGAAGATATGGAAATACCATAGGGGATCAGGATGAAAAGGACGAAAACAAGAAAATACGACAGAATGGAAGAAGGAAATTGGTGGAAAACAGAAACACCGAGGACAATGTTATTTTTAATGGGGACAGGATGTAACATCCCTCTCGCATACCCTAGATATTTTGTAAATTTTGAATGTTATTGTAGTTGTCTCTAGGTGAGGAGCTCAAGGCCAAGGCCCCGCCAGAAGAAAACCTTGCAACCTATTTAAGTTAAAAACTTAAGAGGCATAAAGACAATGACATAACTTAATCACAAGAGATAAAAGCAAACAGATAAAAGATCCATAATGGATACCGGGGTCCTACATATCATTTTGATAAAGGAAGTATTAGAGATAATATCTACACGTACCAGGATACCATCTTCGCTAAAATGTATTCCGACTGAGACGCCATACCTAGTACTTAACCGTAATATGATTAAAATCCAAATAGAGGAAGTTGCAATCACTCTTTTGTTTTAACATCGACATAAAGGAGTTTAAGAGTTAAAATCGGAAGAGTTAAAAATAAGGAAAAGAGAAAGCTAAGGGGTTATTGGTCAATGGGCTATAGGTCGTAGCCTCCTTAAAAATAAATAACAATAATAAGGATGGCACCATCAACATATATAGGAATAATCATTTAAAATACTTACGGTCAGGATATTTTTCCTTTTCAGACAAGTTAGAGTTATGGCGTTTAAATACACTACCGCACAAGCATTTTCTGGAGTATGCAACATAGGAAATTGCATTTATATTTAGTTAAATGAAATATTATTTTTTAAGGCAGAGCAATAATAATAAATGAAAAGTCCATTTTTCACTAGACGCATGCCTTCAGATAATTACTGACGGCGAAATTGAGGGAGACCTTCCTCGGCAAATTTGATGGCAGGATTTTTGCCTTAACTTGTGGAAATTTACGGCACAGTAGGGAAGATCGTTCCCTCCTTTTTTTATTAATAGGGAATGAAAATTCAATGTAAGGGGGAAAAAGGAGAAGGTATTTTTCTTTTGGGGAATGATGGGATCTTGGAGATCCTTGGGTGAAGGTTCTCACCTCTAGTCTCTAAGGGACCTGCAAGCTCTTATATTGTTTTTTGAATCCTTATGTCAAGAGGAGGATCCAGAGGATCATAGGGAAAATGTAGGCGACTACCATCAATATTTTGGATCTGTAGAGATCTGTAGTGAATTGACTGTGTTTAAAATTGAAGGAAATAATGTTTAGGTCAAGAAATCATGAGGGTGAGAAAAATCAAGGAGAAATAACACCCAGTTTGGAGAAAATCACAGATCTGGTATGGTGGAGGAATAACGCCCAGTATGGAGCAAAATGCCTCATTCGTTGATGCCCTTTGCCGAGACTGCGCTTAGTATTGGGTAAGGTCCTGAATCACACTTAGAATAAAACCCTGTATGCATTTTCTCATACGCTTGGGATCTGCCCTTTATTGTGTTCATGTGTGATCGAGTTGCTTGTATATTCATTTATGAAGGACGGTAGCCTCTACGCGTGTTAGGTAAATAGGTTTATTTGGGCGTATTCTGATTTAGGATTATGAACATATATATATCTACAATATATAAGATCTCACCCCTACCCCACTTGTTTCAAAAAAAAAAACAATGGGTCAGAACCTCCTAAGGTAACGGGCGGCAATACGATTGTTGGGTTTGGTATGAGATCTCAATATAGTTTATGCATTTATTTTTCACATACATAATTGCTAACTTCTACATTAACCCCTTACATCTGTTGAACGGTGTTTTTTTCTTTGAGGAAAATAGCCTATGGTAATGATAACCTTTAAAGCCCCATAAATCCATGTCATGAAGGCAATCTTAGAATTTTGGTTCATTGAAGAAAATAGCCTGGTCGTAGCGAAAGGTCGTATTTTCTTATATCTAATTTTGTCTAAAAGTATGAATTCCCTTGGATCCAAGGTTGTACTGGAAGGGCCAATGCCATGATAACTCAGCAAAAATCCCGAGTGAGGTTTAGTCCTCGCTTTTGAACATGGTGGTGTACCAAGTTTGTATAGCGCATCATTTCGGGGGGCTAATAGCTTAGTATGATTTTCTTTGTCAAACATGAAAACAACCTTCGCTTCATCTTTTACCTTTATAGGTCTAAAAAACGAAATGGACCTAAGCCTCTCTAGAATTCAAAACTTCTAGCGAATGTTGGAGCTCCACGTCTTGCTGAGAACCGGGTCTAGGCGTTAACCTAGAGTATAGTTTGAGCAGCTATCATAGACCGGAAGAGTTGCATAAGTCGTTTTTGGTTGAAAGTCCTATGAGTTCAAATGTTATCTGCACTAATATGGGAAGCAAATCTTTAGTAATGGACATGAGGAATTGAACCCTTATGTTTTCCACTAATAAATGGTGTTCCCTCTATTGTTTTATCCCATCGATCAATGTGTGATACTATATCATATTATATGGGTTTTCAATTTAGGAGTGTGGATCCCTTATCTCATTTCCATCCAAGGTTATCGACTCCTTTATTTGCCTCCCTTGGGTTTCATATCCAGCCTTATGTTCTTTCGTTGGGTAGAACACATTGTTAGATGCTTACTTACATGGGAAACAAATGGTCACATTAGGAAAAACCACTTATGGATGAATTTGATATAATTAGGGTGCTTCTTAGTCGTAAGTATTTTGAGAGCACACCGATCTATTTGTTATTGAATTATAGGCAGAGGCACAACCCTAGCTCAACAGGCTGATGTTTTTTGGAAAATGAAAAGGGATAAGTACAGGGAAGTTTTAACCCTGAATGTAAAAAGAAAACTTGGTTACATCTTTCCTTTATTATTGTTGCACAAAGATTTAGGGTTTGATCCATCACTGATTTTCTCTTTTTCATTTGTAAATAGCTCTCTAGAAGAGAGTCTATGTGAATAGCAGAGAAAGTATTGCAGCAAGGATATTGTGGCGGATTGTAATTTTTTATAAAATATCACATGATATGATGGTTTTCATTAGAGGAAATTTAGGGTCTAAAATGGGCCTTATAAGAAAACGTGCCAAAATAAGTTTTTGTGAGTTGGAATTCAAGAAACAATAGAATTTCAATCAAATAAGTCAACCATAATGGTTGAATTGACATATTTGTCACTAAAAAAAACTACTTTTTTTGTTCATATTTTTGACACATCTCATTGTGTTTTTACTCAAATTTCGATCGAAACAGCTCATTGGATGTGGAATTTGATTTCGCATCCAACGATTACCCACACCGCATACTTTTGATGGACCCCGCTACCCCAAAAACAAGAAATACCTGGAAAAACGTGATGATGACAGATAATCCTCCCACTTGGTGGGGTTGTTCATGACATACATTCAAAGCATGTCTTCCACAATTTGGTTTAGTATTTCAATATGCCTGTCTGTTTGCGAGTGATAAGTAGTGCTAAAGTTCAGCTGCGTCTCTAATCCAAAGAACAAAGATCTCCAAAATTTTCCTGTAAACTTAACATCTTGATCTGAGATAATTGTTTTGGGTATCCCATGGAATCTAAATATCTCTTTCAAGAAGATATCGGTAATTTTAATGGCCTTGTAGGTTGATTTCATATTGGGGATAAAGTGTGCTACCTTTAACAACTTGTTAATGAATGCGAAAATGGAATCATTTTGCTTCTTGCTTTTCGGTAAGCCAACCATCTAGCTTAACTTGAATTCAGATTGGGTTGATCGAACAAATATTTTAGACTCTTATTGTCAGTCCTTAGAAGGAACTTCCTTCCCATGAGGGAATGCCTCCACATTTTCAGAGTGTGGATAATGGCTGCTAGCTCAAGATCATGCGTGGGATAATTATGCACATGTTATTTTAATTTTCGTGATTCATAACAGATCACATGGTTGTTTTGAAAGAGTACTCCTCCAAGTCCTTCCTTATGTGCATTTGTGCATATAACGAAATCCCCATCAGGATCCGCAATCTGCAACACTAGTGAGGTCATCAAAAGTTGCTTAAGCTTTTGAAAAATTTCTTCACACTTGTGAGTCCATAAGAACTTGTTTTATTTCTTCTCAATGAACTTTTGATAATACCTCACTAAACCCAAAAAGGACCTAATGTCAGTGACAGTAGTCGGGGAAAGCCAATCCTTTATGGCTTGAATCTTTTATGGGTCCACAACTATTCCCACCTCGGATATGATGTGGCATAGGTACTATATTTCTGGTTTGTAAAAATCACATTTACTAAACTTAGTGTAGAGTTGGTCTTCTCTCAACACTCAAAGTACTATGCGAAGGTGTTCTTCGTGTTCCTCTTTACTCTTGGAATAAACCAGAATGTCGTCAATAAAGACTAGTACAAACTTATCCAAATATTTACTGAACATGTTGTTCATCATACACTTAAATTTTGTGGGTGCATTGGTCAACCCGAACGACATCACTACAAACTCGTAGTGCCCGTACCTCATACGAAAAGCGGTATTGGGAATATATTCATCTCGAATCCATACTTGATGGTACTCGGATCATAGGTCAATCTTTGAAAAGATTTTGGCTCCTCCCACCTAGTCAAACAAATCATCGATCCTAGGGAGTGGGTAACGGTTCTTTATAGTCATTTTGTTCAACTAACGGTAATCAATGCACATCCACATTGTACTGTCGTTCTTATTTATGAAAAAATCAGTGCTCCCTAAGGGGACACACTGGGTCGGATATACCCTTTCTCTATTAACTCCTGCAACTGTAGTTTGAGTTCCACCAATTATGGTGCACTCATGTGGTAAGGGGATTTGGAGGCCGAAACTGATCCCGGGGTTAGCTCGATGGAAAAGAATAGGTCTCGTTTTGGAGGTACTTCAGGGAATTACTTGGGAAACACGTCCTTGAATTCTTCAAGAACGAGGAAGTCTTCTACGCGTTGTTCTCTATCAGACTCTACGTCTCGAATGTTTACTGCAAACAACTTGCAGCCCTTCCTAACACACTTCTTCTCTTGTAAGGTAGAGATTTGTCTTACATAAACTTTCTTCGGGATGCCTTGAACCTTCACTTGGTTCCCTTGGCTATCAGTCCACAAGATAGACTTGTCTAGACAATTGAGCATGACATGGTGCTGGTCCAACCAATCCATGCCGATAAGAATATCATTCGATCCTAAAGGTAGGATGTTTAGGTTTACCTTAGTAAGGAAACCATTCATATTTACTTCACATTCTTTAACAATTTCCACAACCTTTCATTTCGTACCGATGGCTAAATGTACTATCCAAGTTTTATCATGCTTTACTTTGCCTAACTTGCATAAATAAAAAATCTTAGGTGCAACATAACTTCGGCAAGCACCATGATCAATAAGTATTGAAACAGAGGTGTTCAAGATCTTACCTTCGATCTTAACCATGGTATCTTGATGGTCCTCCTATCGGCCATCTAATGCTGCATAGATTCACGGGGTTCCCACTCTATCCTCAACAGTAGGTTCTTCTTGCAGGTTACGCAAGACTCATTTGTTCTTGTTCTTACAATTTCGGGCATAATGCAGCTCATTGCACTTCCAGCACTTGATCGCTAAAGGGGTAGCATTGGTTTCACTCGCCACTTGCTTATTCCCATTAGGAGCTGGTACATAAGGCTTCATACCAGTTTTCTTGAAGTTCTTGATTGCTTGAAAGCTGTTATTTTGATTTCTATAAGGCTACAAGTTTGACCCAGCCTTACGGTTATCAAAACATTTTCTAGACTTTTCTCAATTTCGGTTGTGGTTTTCTTATTGTAACTACCCATGCTCATAGCAGAGGCGGGCCTTGTGTAGTGTAGTATCTAGTGTCTTTGGCATGTCAAATTATATCCTGTCCTGGAAAATGGGACGAATACATCCTAGGAGCTGATGTATCTTCACCTTCTCTTCTTTGATATATGGTACATAATGCAGCAGATCTAGAAATCTGTTTATAAATGCGTCCATAGTCATGGACCCCACGTACAGTTCATGGAAATCTTTTACCTTGCATTCAAAGAACCTTTCTGACATGTATTTTTCTTGGAAAATATTTCGAAAGTTTTCCCATCTTATTTCTCATAGCTCATCTTTCTTGGTGTACTTTAAATCTCACCACCATCTTGCTACCTTACCATTCGAGTTGTAGATGGAAAGCCTAGCTTGCATCACACTTGAATAGTTATAAACCTGGAAGTACTTACTCATTCCCAACAACCATTATTCATCCTTTTCTCCCATATTTACTTCACCTTCATAGGTTGGGTCTCTTATTTTTTGAAACTCTTCCTAAATACTGTCATGACTTCTTTGCCTCTTTCTCCGTGGAGAGAGTGAGTCATCACTAGCATGGCTGTGATGATCTCCTTTAGTTTCTTTAGGTGTACCTTGTTTTTCTGCTTCTCTTGCGATACTTGCCCGCTCATGGTATGATTCTCTTTTGTATCTATTGGTGGACTGGGTAGATTTACCTTCCAGGCGCCCTCCCATCATGTTATGCAATAATGCTTCGTTTAAAGCTTAATGTTCCTTTCTTTCATTTAGACTGTCTTCTCTGAAACGTTTCTATTTAGCTTGAAGATTGTGCAAAATTTTCATCACATCAGAGTTTAGATCAACCACCAAGTTCACTTCCAGAGTGGGGGTGGTCATTTCTTTCTGTCGGCTATTTTCTTCCTCAGTGTTCATATACTGAACGCTGTAAAAGAAAAAAAATTCTTGTAACACAAAAAATTTTAATAGCAACAAAAATTTCTATTAGTAACAAAAATTACTTATCATACTTTATTTTCTCTACGTGAATTCTTGGTGCACCCACATGTCTCTCAGTATTGACACTGGGCTCTGATACCACTTGTAATGTCCCCAAAAATTGAAAAAAAAAAATTATAGGCGAGTAAAAACTACCCGAACGGGATCATTATTACTCATGCGAAACTACATGCGCTACTTAAACTTTTGATCTCCTCAAAAACTGCCCATACTGTCTTGTTAATCTCTTATCCATTCAGTTCTTATTATTTCATTTACTTCTTATGTCTTGATTATGTTATTTAAACTATTTCTACATCTTAGTTATTATTGTCGGTGAGTTAATGAATTGTATAGTTCATTGTTTTACTTATGCACATGTGTATTCTTTTTATTAAGTATAAACTAACTTAACTTTGTTGATGGGAATAAAGTGGTGGAGTGGTAGGACTAGTTCTCCCATGACAATCTGAGAGGTAAGGTATTACTTGGTTACACATGCTTACTTAGTTCAATCGAACTAAGGCACTTCTCTCTTTTACTTACACAGTTCATTACTTGCGGTCAGATTGGATGTAAAGTGCATTGACAGGCTTGGTCGTCGATAACCTGCTGCTAGTTATTACGTTGCCTATCGACTTGGTTTTAAATATTGGTAAGTTTCATTATCGTTAATTTAGATATTATAGCTAAATTTGTTGCACATTGATTATTCTTCATTATGGTTTTAAATTCGTCATTTTAGATGTCCTTAATATTATTTTCATGCTATGTATATTTTTACTATATATTCTTTTTTTAACATTTCCTATGTTCTTTTATTAGCAGGTAATTAATGGTTTGAGAGTATGGCTTTGGATTTGATAGTTCTAGAGATTATCATGGCATACTTTGTATGCCATTGTGTTTAAGCCTGAACACCTTGATACTATGGCATTAAATCCTTATCTCTAAACCTATGGACTAAACCTTATCTACATTTCTAAGCAAGGGTCTTAGAATTTGGACTAGTGCAACCTATGACTAAGTATTATGGTAATACTATCATAGCAAAAGATTTGTATTATGTTAGCATTGATAGTTAGAGTTTGGGGTGACATTATATATCGTATAAACCATATGTTACAAGGTTTAAGTGTTGGTATAAAGGGTGGCATGAAACGATACCTTGTAACATGTCGTGACTATGGAAGTGGGTTTAATGTTTCATTAATGGACTCCAGCATCATGGATTTAATGCTCTTCGTAAATCATGATAGCCTTCCCTTAGGCTTGTCTCATGATAGCTGTGCAATGTGTTGTCATTTGGGGTTTCATCGTTTTGGCTCTACACAGAGGTATGGCCATGGAGGCGACCTCAAGCTTTTGAGGTATGCCCGCATGAATTTATAATCCTGCACAATATTGGTTTATAGTTTGGAAAGAATGGCATACTCCTCATCCCCATTTGGTTGTTGCTTGCAAGTGCCGAAAGGAATGGATGAGTAGTGTGGCTACGACATTGTTTTCTCTAAGCGTTATATTCATGGCCATGGTAAGCCTGCTAATTCAAGCTTATGCTTGTCACCCTTCAATTCTGTGGGAAAAACTACATTTTCGAGTGGTTGTTTGGTTGGGGTTTGATGTTGTAGTGAAATTGATTTCGCCTTCGGGATTTGAATACAGACTTAGTTATTTTTTATGTTGAGGCGTTATGTCATGACTTGAATCTTAGGGCATTCGAGTCTGTGTAATTTTTATTTCGGTTATATAAATTGTTAATGTTTTGGTTTTGGGCTTTTAAAACCATGGGATGAACCATTGCAAGCAATGGTGCCATAGCCCATTGGGACGCCTTTGTAAAACCTTGCTCTTGGCCTTCAATGGCGACTGTGTACAAACGTTTGGGATCTCTGTCTAAATAGATGTATGGTTTTGATAAAATGCCATGGTTAACTTCATAGATGGTGTATGCGATTTCCTCTTGCATATTTATCTAGCTCTGTATTTAAAATAAGTTGGCATTTTTAAATGAGAGAGGCATATACCTTACCGAATGCTCTATGTTTAAATGCGATTGATTTGTTTGGTTAAAGTAATATCTTGATAGCATGGGTAAAGGCCATGCTGTCAATGGCATCAGCCTTCCCACTGTGCTAAAGAGCTTGTATTTAAATTGTTTATGGTATTTGGTCCTGTATATTACGAAGTTTATAGTATAAGGATATAGACAGCATGGGTATAGGCCATGCCGTAAATGGCATGTTCCTTCCCATAGTGCTACGATAGTATAGCATAGGGTTTTAAAATGGTAGAGACTATGTATTGGTTTCAAAATTTAGCCGAGGCCATGAATTATGTGAGCACTGTGCATTAGTGGTTTTCATGGTGGCCAGGGTATGTAGACCCTCAATGGAATTTGTTGTTCTTAATGTAATTGGAATATGTAAATATTTTAATGGATTGATTTGTAAACCAGATACCGCATACAATTTTACATCATGGCCTATGTGAGAACATTCTCTATGGTATATATAATATGTATGGGTTGTTTATTATGACTTTGCCTTGGGTCTTGACATCCATGGGAATTGATGTCACGACCTCTGTTGGCAACCATTTTTTTTTTAACATAATGTAATGAAATGTATTTTGATAAATAAAAACAAGCTCGGCTTGCATGCCCACAATGTTTGATTCCTGCTTCTGCTACAATAAATGGATTTATGTTATGATGTTGAATTATGTAACTTGGTTTATGGTTATGTATAGATGGATATTATATGGGATTTTAAAATATATAATGCATGCGATTTATGGTATTTTAATATAGATGTCAAGACCATAGGTTTTATGGAAGAGTCTTGATAAGGACCACATGGATGGTCACGGTATCCATCTAATTAAATTTAATGTTTAATCAAGTTATGTAAAGCACTTTGGTTTTAAATGATTATATGAAGAAGACCTTGGAAGGTATTTATTAATTCATTTTATCTTGGTTATTATATGAACTCTATTCTTAGTATATCTAGTCTAAAATATAAATATGTATAGTTTAGCATAAATAATATTTTAGTTCATTATTATTGAACTAGTTTATTTAAAATTCAAGGGCAAGCCTCTACTGACAAATGAAATATGTCAGCAGAGTATTAAATACAGAGAACACAGTATAAACATAATACTAAGATCAATTCCTAGTTAATACAGTAACATTTATGAAGGATACTGCCCTGAACATAAAAAGCATATAATAAAACTTCTCGAGCATAAGATTAGTAAATTGTAATTACAAACCCTAGCAGTTTGTTAATCATAAAACTTAACCCTTGTGATTAGAAATTACATTGCATCCATTACTTAATAGAAAGAGTAATAAATCTTTAGGAAATAAAATAGAATATGCTTTTCAGGGTGTGATACCTGAATTTCAAGTTTTGTCAATGGATGCAACTGCACACTTAAATAACCAACATTAACAATTCAATCTAGATCTGACCTCTGTTTAATGACCAAATCACTTGGGAACTACCATGTTCCACCCATCCATGACCTGGAACCGTTCCTGGTTTAAATCTGGATCCCCCCGAGTTGGATTCCAACATGCATGTAACTTAGAGCTCATAAGGTAGGGTTTCCTATCTTGTAATCATTTCTTAATCAATCCTCCTTCAGTTTCAGTAGAAGTTCTCCAAGAAAACGCTTGAGAGCCAAAAACAAGCAAAATAATAATTCTCTAAAGGAAAAATCAAAACCCCAAGCATTTGCTTTCCTTCAGTCTTTATAGGAAAAATTTTTAGTCAAAGGGGTAGTTAAATCAAGAAATCCTTGATTTCTTGATTTAACCCTTTTTAGATTTACTAGGGTAATTTTCAATTCTTAACCTAGGAACTTTAAACTAGTTCCTAGTAAATATTTCATAGATATTTCACTATTTATAAATCCTTTAATAATAAATAGTAACTGGTGGAGCTTCTCTTCTTTATTTATTAAATTATATAATTAATTATAATTAATTCTTTATAAATACTATGCATAAAGTACGTAGTATTAAAATACTTGTTAGCAATTGTCTTTGGGCATCATGTATCATGATCCCTAGACTTCACAACACTTCTTTATGAAGGTCAAGTAGATAGATGGCTTAGGTATACTAGGCTAGGAAACTCTAAACATCCTTGCCTGTTGGATTTCCCTCATATAATGTGGTCTCTCTTTAGTACTTTGATGAGAATACAGAAATTAAAATTTTATTTTAATCACTTATAAATATGTATGATGATGATCAATATTTTTCTCGAGACGTTCCACTCGGAGGTTATTAAATTCTTTTCAGTAACCCCTAGCGCTTACTAGAGCCCATACTCAATCCTTATAGCACGGAGTTACAAACATAGTGTAATTCCAGAGCTTTCGCTTAACACTAAATGATAGGATGTACTTGTACAATACACCTAGGGATATAATGGCCAAAGATCCAATGCTCCAGAGCTTATGCTCAACATCAACATGGAATACTCGAGAGCTTATGCCCAACATTTCCAATTATATTTTCATGTGTTCTAGATATTTATGCTCAACACAAATGTAAGTACTCATGTATTCGAGAGCCTCTCGCTCAATAGAAAACATCTTGTCGATCATGTGCTTCAGGGTCCATGCCCAACACAAACATTTCATCAATCATGTGCTTTAGGGTCCATGCCCAACACAAAACATATATATACATATATGTCATCAACAATTGTCTTACGCTTAATATACAAAAAAAATCATCATGTTCATATGTAGTGGGGTCTTCGACCCAAAAATAAAACATCAATATAATCATCATGATCAATAGGCTCATGCCTATAAATGATAGGTTCAAAATTCGGGACATTACATATAGACTAATAGTTTTATGTTTATAGAATTTCATTGTGTAGAAATAGTATCTTATATGTGGCTTTGTACATGGAAGCATAGTACATCTAAAGTCCAAACCACCTTAAGGTACCTATTCTAAAAAATTGGAAAGATGACAAACCTAGTATTTTTCGTTCTTGTGAATTCAATATAGGCTAATAAAATATGTCAACAACTATTTCTACTTTGTCAATTGTCTGTATTTTTGAAGAGTTTGTAAATTGAAAATTAAGCTTTATGCTATTACATTGTACTATTCTTTGAATTTACTCACCTAATATTATTATTTTGTTTTTCTCTTCTTCTTTTTATTTGTGCAATTTCATTTTTTAAAAATTGCAAGCATTCAATTATGTTCCTTTTAACATCTTCATAGNTAGAGAGTGAGAGTCTCTCTATTTATCATTTGTGAAATACATCACTTGCTCTCCCAAGTGTGGCGCACTACTGGAGAAGGAAATTTTGGGACTAGACAGAAGAGAGAAGACTACTGTTGTTTTGGGAGATCTCTTACTATTTTGGTGTTGATTCTATCTTAGAGGAAGTTGCAGGGTTTTCTACTTTATGGTTTCCCTGAGGAAAACGTGTTGTGTCTCTTGTCTCTTGTGATGTGCTTGTGTTTTATTGCTGTGCTTGTTATTCTCTCAGTGAAAAGATCCTGAGATCATAATGCTAGCTTAAATGTGATGAAAAAATAACATGGTATGAGAGCTAACCTGAGAAGAAGACATTGTACAGCTACGGGAACTAGGGATTCCTATATTTTGGATCTTCCTCCACATATTTTCAGCAAAAGTATGCTAGGATGACTCTCCATTGAAGGGTGCATCTTTCTGTCGATGCGGAATTCAATCTCAAGCTTTTTCAGTTTCGATGTGGAAATTAGGGCTTTCTACAAAAGAGGAATTTTTGAGTGAGAACAGCATAGGGTTATTATCCTCATCAAAACCGAATTTTAGAGACCCAGATCAATAAATTTGGTTGGGTGAAACTCCAGGAAATTCAAACCCTAGTTTGACCGTGAGCTAGGAGAAACCCTAAATACTAAACTGCTACGTTTTGGTACAGTCATTATATTCCAATATTGGTGAAGTATCAGAAGCTGAAAATTGTAGGGGATGAATAAAAAATCCTGATGAAGCCTCTGTCCAAAAATCAGACTCATATTCACTGTACTCCAGGAGATATGATCTCTCCAAGTTAGGGTTCTAGCCTCTTCTAGAATTCATCCCTAAATAGGACATCTGGGGATATCTGCAATATCATGACATACAGAGGTCCAAATGGAATTCCTGAAGATGTTCCAGAAAGGGCACAGAATTTAATTTCGGTGGTATGAATATCAGACTCAGAAGATGAACCAATGACACGTGGCATGCTGTACAACTTTGCTGTTCGGAACAGTCCTGTAACAGGTCACCTTGGGAAAAGGATCATAAATCCCAAATTGGGAAACCAATTCTGATGAAACCTACTGTTTTGGATCAGAGACATGCGAGGTTACCTTAGTGAGAACTTTCGGACACAGAGGATCATTAATTTTGGATATATCATAGAAACAGTAACAGACATTTATGTACAAGAAATCAGTAAATTAGGGCTTCCTGTTTCGGGAGCTTCCCTCCACTGTTTTCAGAAAAGGAGTACATTGGACAGCTCCATTTGAAGAGATATATATGTTTGTCCAATCAGATATGAAAGTTTCCAAGTTTTGAAAATTAGGGTTTCTACGACAAACCCTAGATCAGCGAACTCCGGGACAAGGACGGACACCTCAAATCGGTAAGATCTAATCTTTTGTATTTCAATTTGAGGTTCTCATTTTAATATGATCTATCACAATATCTTGATGATAAGCTTGGTGAAGTTGACAACTTCCAAGCATAGAAGTATTTGATCTCTCTGAAGAAACTGGATTGGACACCTACATGAGTATAGAGGTTCCAGTTTCAGAGGGAGACGAGGCCAAAGAAGACATCATGCTCATGCTGCAGAGGATGATGAACCATCCAGAAAGAGATCCATATATGAAAGTGAAGATTCTTCAAGCAAGGATGAATATGTTCTGATATCATCTCTCACAGGTAACATTACTCATGGAAATGATGATTGGCTTATAGATAGTGGGGCTTCCAAACATATGACAGGATTCAAGGAATCCTTTGTAAGACTGTCAGACATGAATCACCTCACAAGGTGAAACTAGGAGATGACTACCAATATCCAATAAAAGGTAGTGGGGAATCTTCATACAAGCTAGACTCTGGTAAGTCTCTAACAATGAAAGTAGTATTGTTTGTTCCAGGACTTAAGAAGAATCTTCTATCCATTTCAGCCTTGGATGCAAAAGGAATGTGGGTTGCATTCATCGATGGTCAAGTCATCATGTGGCCAAAAGGAAAGAAAATTGATGATGTGGTAGTGATTGGAGAACAAGAAGGAGGATTGTACAAATTGAAGGGGCATCTGGAACAAGCCTTGATCCATGATACGGTAGAGCCAAATGAGCTTTGACATAGAAGGCTTGCACATGTGCACTACAGAGCACTACCTATTGCATTCCAAACAAAGCATGATGGAGTTTGCAAAGGATGTGCAAAAGGGAAGAATACAAAGAAGACATTTCCTAGCAGTAAAAGCAAAGCCAAAGGAATTCTAGAAATCATCCACTACGATGTATGCGGTACAATGTCATCAAACTCACTAAGCCGGTATGCATACTATGTTTCTTTTATTGATTATTTTTCTAGAAAGACATGGATTTACTTTATGAAAAACAAAGATGAAGTGTTCAGCAAGCCTTGATCAAGAACCGTACTGAAAAGAAGATCAAGACCATTCGATCAAATAATGGTGGAGAATTCACTTCGAATGAATTCAAAGACATATGCAAAGAAGCAGT
>LPNX010872772.1:0-42905 GCA_001517045.1 Pseudotsuga menziesii | reverse complement strand
ATGGGGTTGCAGAATGGAAGAACATAATTTCAAGCTATTTGAAGGGAAGAACAAAAATCAGAATATGACCTAAAGAATCCAGTTGAAGAATGTGAAGATATAGAATGCAGAGACCATGCAATCATAAGAGTCTCTCAAATCAAGAACAATTTGAAGCGGTAAAAGAAAAAGTGAATAATGCAGAAGTGATGATGGCCACCTTGAATGGCCTCCCAGGATCGTGGAATTCATTCAAGGAATGTGTTCCAGAAGGAAGTGATTACTTTCAGCAAACTTTGGGAAGAAGAAGAAGCTTGAATCATAAGAAGAGAAGAGAAGAGGGGTGCAATTGAAGATCAAGATATCGCCATCCAAAGAAGATCCCTCAATCAATGAGGAATATGAAGAACTCAACTCTTGAAGAACTTCTTATCTACCTTAGCTTTTGGATAAGAAATGATGCTATTATGAATGAAGAAGACGATGAAGCTGAAGGCTTAAGAAAGANAGAACCTTCCGGCCACCAAGAAGAAAGGGAAGATCAGTTCAAGAAGAATGATGTATGGGCGTAGTATCGAGACCTGAAGAGAAGTTCATAGTTCCATCATGCCGTAGATGGAAACATCGTGGGATACAAAGCAAGATTCGTAGCATGAGGCTTCTCATGAAGAGAAGGCATAGTCTACAAAGAAACATTTACAGCTAATAGAAGTGAAGTCACATGACATGCATAATCATGTGTGCAAATGAAAGAAGGCTTTGTACGAGTTCAGAAGACACCCATGGGATAACGCATACATGATGAGCTTGATGAATATCTTAACCTTTGCCACAAGGTTGATAGAGGATGACAAGCTCATAGATGGGTGCAAGATGAACTTTTGAAGAAGTTCAAGATAGAGGATCTTAGTATCCAGTGATCCTAGATGGATACTACTTGTCACTCCAGTACAGAATGTTTCAATGCATAGAGTACGGAAGACAGAGGGAGCATGATGCTCCACTTCAGAGGGAGTGACTGCAGAAGATCCTGAGGTTTGACATGGTACAACAGGATGGACAGATTACTGATGATTCTAGGATTTACTGAGAGTAAAGTGGATTTCAACCCTTGCTTCAAGGTTGAAGACAGAAGACCAGTGATGCTCCTGTTATGTGTCGATGCACTATTGTTCTAGGCATGGAGGTGTGGCAGAGTACAGATGGGATCTTCCTTGGACAAGGGAAGTATGCAGTAGAGATCCTGAAGAGATTCAGGATGATGGACTGTATGACCACACCTATGGCATCGAACCTGAAGCTATTGAGTGATGCTTCGTCAGAGTCGGTTGATGCTACGATGTATCGTCAGATGATTGGGTCATTGATGTACCCGACAAACACGAGACCAGACATTTGCTTTGCTATGAACACCTTGAGCCTGTACTTGACAGATCCAAAAAATGTTCACTTGATTGCTGCAAAGCATATTCTGAGGTACCTGAAGGGTACAATTGATTATGGGCTCAAGTACGATATGAATCAGAAGATTAACCTGGAGGGTTATGTTGATTCAGATTGGGCAGGCAGTGCCATCGAGAGGAAGAGTACTTCGGGATGTTGCTTTAGTATGGGATCGGGTGTGATCTCTTGGTTTAGCAGGAAGCAATCCTATGTGGCACTGAGTACAGCTGAAGTAGAGTATGTCGCAGCTTGTTCAGCTAGTTGTGAGGCAGTATGGTTACGGAAGCTACTATCTAATATATTTGATCTCCAGTTAGATGCTACTTGTGACAACTAGAGTTGCGTGAAGTTGTCAAAGAATCTAGTGTTTCATGATAGGTCGAAGCATATCAAGATCAAGTATCACTATATTAGGGATATGGTGCAGAGAGGAGCAGTGAAGCTCCTTTATGTTGCGACGAAGGAACAGATAGCTGATGTATTGATGAAGTCATTGGCTAGGCTGAAGTTCGAGTACTTCAGAGAGAGACTTGGTGTTCTCCAGATCGAGGCTTCCTCCTAGAGAAAGTGATGAGACCCATAGCCATTCTGACATGGTGAGAGGATTGTTTCCTTCCATGGTCAGATGTAAGGGCTGAGCCATTCTGTCATGGTGAGAGGATTGGTTCCTTCCATGTCAGATATGAGTGCTGAGATCCATAGCCATTCTGACGAGTAGGTTAGATATAAGGGCTGAGCCATTCTGTCATGGTGAGAGGATTGGTTCCTTCCATGTCAGATATGAGTGCTGAGATCCATAGCCATTCTGACGAGTAGGTTAGATATAAGGGCTGAGCCATTCTGTCATGGTGGTAGGGTTGCTCCCTTTCATGTCAGATATGAGTGCTGGCCATTCTGTCGAGCAGGACAGATGTAAGAGCAATTTCCATTCTACGAATGGTGGCACCTGGTCAGTTACCAGGAACACTCAGTGTGAGAACTGATTAGCCATTCTGATTTGATAGAGGGATGTGTTCGCACTTGGTCAGATGTAAGGGCTGAACCATTCTGCTCATGGATAAAGGATTAAGTTCCTTTCATGTCAGATGTGAGTGTTGGCCATTCCGATGAGCACGTCGGATGTAAGGGAAACTGCCATTCTCTAGGATAATGGAGGCGCCTGGTCAATTACTAGGTAGCTCAGTCAAGGAGGAATCGGGGCCATTCTGATATGATTGTTGGGATGTGTTCCCCTCATGATCAGATATGAGTGCATGCCCTTCCATCATTGTGAGCAGGATGTGTTCCCACCTGGATGGATGTAAGTGCTGAGCCTTGTCATAGATGATAGTAGATGTGTCCTATCATGCTGGTGATTGTAAGTGCGGTGCCATTTCATAGATGATAGTAGGTGTGTCCTATCATGCTGGTGATTGTAAGTGCAGAGCCTTTTCACAGATGGTAGTAGGTGTGTCCTACCATGCTGGTGATTATAAGTGCTGAGCCTTTCCACAGATGGTAGTAGGTGTGTCCTACCATGCTGGTGGATGTGAGCACTGTGCCTTTCCACTGATGATAGTAGGTGTGTCCTATCATGCTGGTGGTTGTAAGTGCTGAGCCATTTCATAGATGATAGTACATGTGTCCTATCATGCTGGTGAATGCAAGTGCTGGGCCTTTCTTATGGGATTGTAGTTTACTACATGATCAGATGTGAGTGTTGGGCATGCCTTTCTGACGAGCAGGTCAGATGTAAGTGCTGGGCAAAGACCTACATGAGGGTAGGCATACAACTAGCATGAAAAAGGGCTGGCTCTGTAGAACTTCCTATGATGAGAAGAATCATGAGATAGCACCAGTGTTGATCCAGATCGAGTGATGATCCAGATCCAGTCCAGTGATGATGATCTAGATCGAGAGATGATCCAAATCTAGTGATGATGTTCGATGGTGATCCAGATCTGATGATGACTTGAAGATGAAGATGACTTGAAGACGAAGATGACTTGAAGACGAAGATGCCATTGAAGACGAGATGATCTAGTTGATACAGAGAAGAAGACCAGTGCTGAAAATTGTGTCGAAAGAATACCTTCCTAGTTAAGAGGGAGTGTTGATGTATATGTAACTTCAGAATGTATTCTTCTATGTATCTTATATATTGTAACCCGATGTTTATTTCGGGATGTCTCTATTATGTATTTGAGTCATGTGGTCATGCCCCGATGTTCTGATTAGGAGGATTAATAATGTAATCAAGTCATCTCAAGTCATTAGGTAAGTCCCCACAGTTTCGAGGCACTTGAGTTATTATACACTAATTAAGGTGTAGGCTCGAGTAGTAATTATTAGGTTGAGCCTACGTGTGAAAAGGAAATTCAAGTGAACGGATGAATATAAATAGAGAGTGAGAGTCTCTCTATTTATCACTTGTGAAATACATCACTTGCTCTCCCAAGTGTGGTGCACTACTGGAGAAGGAAATTTTGGGACTAGATAGAAGACAGAAGACTACTGCTATTTTGGGAGATCTCTTACTGTTTTGGTTTTGATTCTATCTTAGAGGAAGTTGCGAGGTTTTCTCCTTTATGGTTTCCCGGAGGAAAACTCTTTGTGTCTCTTGTCTCTTGTGATGTGCTTGTGTTTTATTGTTGTGCTTGTTATTCTCTTAGTGAAAAGATCCTAAGATCATAATGCTAGCTTAAATGTGATGAAAAACTAACACATAGTACAAAAAAAATTAAAATTAAAAAATTAAAATCTCTCCATACTTTACAAAATGAAGAGATACAAGATATAGGTAGCCAAACTTGAATACCAAAAACTATTCACTAAAACATTGTTGAATGGGTTTATGTAATTATTTTCAAAATAGATTTGAGAATGAAAATTTTGGTGCCTAAATTTAGCCCATGGGCTAATTTTAGACTTTTTTTTCAAAGAAACGATTTTCTAATTTTAATGTTTTACAAGTTGATTTACATAAATTCCATGGGGTAAAAATTTTGCTACTCTAAGAATCACCAAAATTATCTAGAAAGTCTAGAAATTCCTTAAAAATTCTAATATTTAAAACAAAATCCCAACATTTTATAGGTGGAAATTTATTAATTAGCAAGGTTTGCTAAGGTTTATATAATTTAAAAAAATTATCAATCCTTAAAATGTTCCCTTTTTCTTATTTACTGTAATTCCTTCAAATCCCAATCTATAGAATCATAATTACAATTTGAATTGCATAAGATAACTTTGATTAGAAATTGGAAAAGCCAAGTTAAAAATAACTTCTTATGTATTGGTATTCATTTGTTGTATTTAAAAGGTATCAACACTTTCACAACACCTTTTGAAAATGAAAAAGTTCAAATTGCAACTTGCAAGATATTTATGCAAAGAGAAATGCATATTTGATTTTTTCCATTTTGGATTTTAGATTTCATGTTAATGCAAACCATTGAACCTGTTTTCTTTCTGTTTACATGATTTTCTTGGTTTGCTAAGGTTTCTATACTTTAAAAAAATTATGAATCATTAAAATGTTCAATTTTCCAATTAGATATTTTTCTTATTTATTGTAATTCCTTCAAATCCTAATCTATAGAATCTAAAAAACAATTTGAATTGCATATGATAACTTTGATTGAAAACTGAAAAGGCCAAGATAAAATTAGCTTCTCATGTATTGGTATTCATTTGTTGTATTTCAAAGGTCTCCACACTTTCACAATACTTTTTGAAAATGCCAAAGGTCAAAATGCAATTGGCAACATATTTATGCAAAGTGAAATGCCTATTTGATATTTTTCATTTTGGATTTCATGTTTCATCTTAATCCGAACCATTGATTTACATGATTTCCTTGGCTTGTTTGCTGGTAACTCTAAATCAATAATCCTTGCAAACATTAATGTAGCTATTTTTCCTATGCAAAAGTACATTGACATGCAATTCCATCAAGCATATTTACATATAAAGTCATTTGTTGTTATTCATCAATCTCAAAGACAAATTTCATATTGAAGAAATCAAGGAGGCCTATGTTATGGAGGTAATGTATACTACCAAATATATGAAATTTACTTAGCCGCGTACTATTTTCTCCTAATTAACACTTTTGTCCATGTAGATATGGAAAAGGCTTGAAAATATATATTGTGCAAAGGATTTACTGGTTCCTATCAAGAAAATGATTGATATTCCTTCAATAAAATGTAAATCTATTAATATTTCCAAGGCTACATGGGTAGATGAAAAAATTGACCATACAAAAATGACCTTGCAAAGGTGAGCATATGGTTTCAAGACAACTTCTTACCAAAATTGTTTTTATGTGCCTTTCCTGAATCAAGAACATATAGAAATTGTGTTTAGTTTGCCCATGTTTAGATCTATGTGATGCTTTTTCCCATGATCTAGAGCTCAATCAACAAATTGCAATCTCGTTGTGTATTTATTTTTTATATATAGTTATTTTGTTTGTGACATATTAGCTTAATGTTCCCCATTTCTTAGGCCATGCACATTCCTAAGATAAATTTACAAGCCATCGCTAACAAATTGGTATAATGTTCCTAATTTGCTGCTAATGTTGTAGATTGAGAAAACTGAAAGAGAACTACTATAAAATCAACAATTTTTATGTGTTCCCCACGGGAATGCATTTGAATATGTTTATTCTCCATTAGCAACTTTTCCATCCATTTTCTTTAGTGCTTCAGATAATTTGCTTCTTTGTGTACATAATAGTACTTAAACTAGGTACTTCTTATGTCTCGACTTCAAATTCAAAATACTCGATGGCATTTTGCATATCTAGGTTTGCAGGATTATCACAGATCAAATATTTGAGATCCTATAGTATTTGAACGTGCATCTATTCATTTGTTTATCATGTCAAGGATCGTACATATTAATGTTTGATCGTTTGGTGTGCTTATTAGTTCTATAATGGTATTTTTCTATGTTTTAGAAATGATTCTCTACCAATGCTATGTGACAAGATGACATTACAATGGTTTTTTGATATTTCTTTTATGTTTTGAAATCTAACTTTTGGGATATTTATATATGTTAACTCCATTTTTGTGTGTTTACACATGCATATTTTTTCTTAGTATCTTGTAAATCTTCTTTCACTTGTTCACCTTTGGCTTTTTTGTATTGTGTTGTTTTCAAAGGCTAAAAGGTAATCTATTCATCATCATAAAAACAACGCTTGTTAGGTATGCCTTTGAATAGTGTCACGATTGATTCAAGACACATTATAGGCCATTATAGGCTTCAGATGCTGTAATGGTTTGTAAACTCCATTATAGGCCATGTTATTGATTACTATTGAAGATGAAACATTTATGTCTCTAAGTGAGGGCATAGATGCTACCATTTTATCAAAGGATGCCTATGAATTGATTAACTTAGATCTCCTTTTCTTAGTAGGTATCTAAGCATTTCCATATCGCTCTTTGATCTTGACATTATAGCAAAACGTGGAAGCAAAGTTAGTAGAAAAAAAAATGGATGCCATTTGCTTTGAGTTTTGTAAGCACTTTTTTATGTTAGATTCTGTATGAGCTCATGTCTCTTTAATAATTCAAAGCATTCATACTTGCATCAAGTGATAGGCTCTAATCTAAAGGTGATAGGCATTTCAAAGGATTATTGTTGATGAATATGCATGTATTGAAACTAGTTTTTCTCATGACAAAATTGATGCTAATCAAGTGATAAGCTTTGATATAAAAGTGAAAGGCATTTCAAAGGATTATTGTTGATTAATATGCATGCATTGAAACTAGTTTTTCTTATGACAAAATTGATGTTAATCAAGTGATAGGCTCTGATCTAAAAGTGACAAGCATTTCAAAGGATTATTGTGGATGAATATGCATGTATTGAAACTAGGATTATCTTGAATGGATTCCAAGATAATGCTAAGAATAATATATATTAAAGTTTCCCAAACACTTGGATCTACTATTATAGGAGCGCATGTTAAAGCATATTTCTTGATATTGCCCAAAATGAGATACACTGATATTTGTTATAGCATCGTTTAATTCTTATTAAGCTTACATTATTCAATTCGTTTGTAGAAATTCAAGTCATTAGGTATTGCAGAATGTCTTGTAGGAATTTAAATATAGTTTACACTCCAAATTGACCTGAATGTATTAGTAGCAAGGCATGTTTTGGGTATTTTTTGTTATGGCAATAATGATTAGATATATTGAAACATAGAAAATATATACAAGCGTTGTTGTCCCCTTCTTTTTAGAACATCCCAAATTATTAAATTCAAAATCACATATGGTGGAATTATGCAATGCATGCATGGATTTTTGACTTGCCTAAATTGTGTGTAATCATTGATCCAATGAGCATGATTCTCAGGGAAATTTCATATGTATGGATTTACGGTCATTTTATTATTTTGGGAACATGCTCTATGATTGCATAAATATTATTACATACTCTTGAATATCATTTCAACACATGCTTCCTAAAACATTATGTTGTGTTACTAGCATGTCGTACATATATGTTGATTTCATTTATTTTATTTAGATTTAGCATGACAAATTGTGATTTGTCATATATAGGTTAGATATATTTGATACATGCACAACATTAGTTCTTTATAATTCTTTAAACAATTGTTAACAATATTTGAAAATGTTAATTTTTAAGGGTTTTCTTCAATCTTATGAAGGAGAAAGGAGAAAGACTAAATGCTAAAGTAAATAGTGGATATCTTGATTTCATTTCTCTTGTTTATATTTAGCATGACAAATAGTATTATATATTCTAGATATATTTGATACATGCAAAGCATTAGTTTTTTATTAGAATACTTGAAACAAATTGTAATTATAATGTTCGAGAACTTATTTGTTAATGGTATTTTAAATTGTCCATTTTCAGGATTTTTTTCAATTGTCTCAAGGAGAATGCTAGTTGGTTATAGTAAATACTGGTTTTTCTAAACATTCTAAATACAATAATTTTGATTTGAATAATGGATCCATATTGAACTTGGATCAAACAAAAATACAATTGTAGTTACATTTGAAAAATCAAAGTAAGCCCATATTCATTGTTTTCTATTCAATGCAATGTATTAAAGATGGATGGCTTATAGGATTTTTGAATTACATATTTTCTGACACTAGATGCAAAGTAAATTAATTATGGTTTTTGCACTATGTATATGTTTAGAATTTAGTCAACAAGCCGTATTCCCTTAATTTAGTTTGTATGATTGTTTCAGAATATTTATTGGAAGCTTGATAACTCAAATGCCTTAATGTTGTATTACCAAGAATTGAGGTGGGTATTTTAATTGAGATGGTCTCTAAAGCAATGGTTTACAAGACATAACTATTATTAAATTTGATCAAAACCAAAATTAGATTTATCTTGTATTAATTATATTATGATTTTTTATTTAGTTGGAATTAAGTTTAATGTGAATTTTGTCTCCATTGTCATCAAAATTATTTAAGCTTGATGTAGAAATTTGTTTTTAACATATGCACATTTCTATCTAAAATGGATTTTCAGATTTCAGAAAATTTCATTTTACTTATGTAGTTGTGCCCCAAGACAAGTGTTTAGTTGACATTTTGTTCTTATCCAATTTTAAATTATTGAAACACTTCTCATTTATTGCCTTTTTAAAGTTAAATTGAAAAGGATTTTTCACTTTTCTCATGTTTTTGTGTTCATGTTTCTCAAGGATATGCATATTCAATTTTAACATAAACGAGATCCATTCACACAAAATTTGTTTGATACAATTAAGAGTTATGTTTAAAAATTAACATGCTTGCAAAAATTGTTTTTGTGAAATCAACTAGTTCTCAAAACATTTAGGCATCAATTGAAAGGCTTTAGAAATTTCAAAAACCTAGAGGTAATGTAACTGATCATGCAACTAGTTTATCTCCATTTCTTATAATTCGAAAGAAATGACACTTTGTCAGTAATGATGCACTTATTATTATTGCATAAGAATTTAAAAAATTGATAGAAGCTATGGAGAAAGTTGAGGATGATAATGTCCTTGTCAAACCAAAGATAAAAGACCTACATGTGTTGTCTACTTTTTTGCCTATCCATTTTTTGTTTGTTCTAGCTTGCAACATTGTCTTAGTATATATGTGAACTTTTTCCACTTCGTGGGATACTTTATATTCGATGAGAAATGACATTTCAAATAGTTCAAAATTCTTGGTCATGTGAAAGTTGTAAGTGGCATAAATTGATGTGTGGTAATAGTCCCATATGTGAATTCTTTTGTAGTTTTCATTTTCATTATACTATCATAACCAATTTTATTTATTTACCTTCTTAGTAAATTTAAGTAATCTGTTAAAAAAAAATTAGCTCCATTATAAGCAATATTCTTATAGCATTTGAGGAAGGAATTTTAGTATATTTGTCGTAATTATAGTCTACCTAACCATTTATATTTCTATTTATCTTCCTAATATATTTAACTAGACATGCAAAAAAATTTAGCTAAATGATAAGCAATATTTGTATGCCATTTGAATAAGGAGTTTTACTATCTTTGTCATAATTATAGTCTACCTGCCATTTTTACAATTTCAAGTTTGATCATGACAGTATTTTGGAATTTGTGCTCTCTTTGCTACAAGTCAAAAAATGTTTACCACCGATGCTTTACACTTGTCCTTGCTACTAATATTCCCTTTGATTTTCATTGTTTTCACTAACAATTGTATTTTTATCTCCTTTTTGCTATCGGTTTATTCTCATGGAAGCTCTTTCTGTAAATTTTCCAAAGTTGACAAAAAAAAATTGTGAAAGATAACAACAAAAGCAATCCAATCACATCTTTTGGTAAGTGATAGGAGGGCCATTATACATGTTCCTACTTTAGTTCCATTTTCGTTTTCATGTATTTTTTCCCATTTATTTTCTTAAGTCCTCTATTTATTTATAATAGGCTCATTTGCAAATTGGCTATAGTAATTTCATCTTGATTGGTTTTGAACATGAGAATCCCAAAGACAAAAGCTAAATTCATTCAGACAAAGCTATACCTATTGGGATAAAGCAATTACCCACCAAAAACACCAGTATGAACTCTTGTAAATAATAAACACATGAAAGAGTTCTAAGTCTACCAATAGTCCTTTTCTCTTCTTCCCTAGAATATGACATTTCGAAAATGTCAATGCCAACTACATGCATGGATAGGCTTTAGGTTTTGGTCATATTTCTAAAGTAAGAAAAATGAATTTAATTTGAAACTTTTCTAAATGGCCCATGTTGCAAATTTACAAGTATGAACATAAATATACTCGCCTCTACACGTCTTTTACTTACAATAGTTGATATCTATTGTATTACTTTTGTTACATCCTTTATTTATTAGGATGAAATTGGCTTTTAAGTTTACACACTGCTAAGTTATTACCTCATGGCAAAATACTCATAGCAAAATATTTAAAAGAATTTTGCAGTTTGTGTTATTGATTCTAGCGTTATGCGTAATAATATATTATTATTACAAAGTTTATAACCTTTCCGAAGTATATCACTTCAAGATGTATTAAACACATATTAATATAGTTTCTTACTATTTGTAACTACCAATATTTCTTTTTGGCTTATTCCTTGATGGCTCAAGCTATTCGCATGAACATTGCAATTATGCAATTCCGTTGTTGTTTAAATATGCTATTTATTCAATAGCCAAAATTTAATGTGATTTACACACCTTTTAATAATATATATGTGCTTATGAATATGGCTGGTTCTAACCATATGATATCTTATCATACATAATAATGACATAAAATTAATGATGTGTATATAGAGCTAATCTATCAAAAGTCTTCATGACTGACATGCATGCTTTTTATAGACTACATGGTAGGAAAATCACTATATTTCGGAAAAAACGTCTCCATGAATGACACTCATGCTTTTGCTACACTATATGGTAGGTGAATCACTGAATCAGGTCTGCTTTGGGAGGTAGTTCCGTAGATTAGTTTAAAGTTCGATATTTTTTTATGGTGCCTTTGTTAAGATTGTGTTTAAATATTAAACAACTAATATGTATATAGATAAATGTGGGAGAGTTAATACTTATTTTTTAAATCATAGAAATATACCGTGTTCATCTTTCCGAGTTACGCGTAGCTGCATAGCTAAGAACGATTTGTAGCAGTAGCAATGAAATGATTCAAAGTACTGTCTTGAATAAGCGACACAACTTTTAATTTTCTACGATCGATCAGATTACATACATTTCACATTAGTACTATTGAAAGTTGGATTGGGGCTGATAATTTCTTTGATATCATTTCACAGTTATATGGAGTCAGATGTTGTAAAAATAATAGCGTTAAGATGGCATCATGAGCATAGAAGGGTACATAATGTACACGAGGACGATCATCATGCGGGTATATAATTGTCTAAGCTATTGAAATGATAGGATATCGTACATAATTAATTAAAATATTTAACTTTACAAAGTTCCTAACAAAAATCTATCACTTCAATGTTTTCAGGATTTTTCAAAGTTAGAACATAATCCCTGCAATGTTGCTTACAGGATTTCCCACTACTGACAAAACATGATGAGAAGGGACGATGTTAATTTATTTATTATGGTACACAAATTTTCAACCAAGTATGTACCTTCCCAATTTCATTGAGTTCATTTTATTTCTACCTATGCCTATACTCTTTTTAAATGCTTTCACAAGCGACACATAATTGCTCTCTTGAATTTCAAATCTATCTTCTCTTTCTGCAACAGGCAAGTAAAATGTCTATACATTTATAAATAAATTAACCGAGGAAAAGAGATCTTTCCTTTGCGAACCTCATAATAAATTAACCGAGGAAAAGAGATCTTTCCTTTGCGAACCTCATAATACTATTGACATGGTATCTACTTAATGAAATTATGCATTTCTGTTTTAGATTCCTCAATTTGGACAGATTTGCTGGAGTTAGTTAAAAGCTTTTTGCGATCTTAAATCTTTAACAGTTATATGTATTTTAAATTATCTTTAATTCCATCATTGATTTTACCCCATATATATACATATGATTTGCCTTATCTTTAATTCCATCATTGATTTTACCCCATATATATACATATGATTTACCTAGAAATACAAGAGGGGTCGTACTAAGTTGCCAACTCCGTGAAATTTTTTATATGAGTTGTTTCCATGTAAATTTTATCCTTTAAAGTAATATTTTTCATTCATATACAATATTGATAATACTATTAATGTACAGAGAATCTATGAGGCCTTCGTGAAGGACATTGATGCTAATTTTGGTAGGAATAGGCGAATCACTCTATTTTAGGAGGTAGTTGGCTCAATGTTTCTAAGTATGTCTACTTCAATGATAAATGTTTACTTCATAAAAATATAATTTGATAAAAATATGTTTACTTCAATGTTTCTAAATATTTCCCACTATTAACAAAGCTTTGAGTATTTCCGAGTATTTCCTATTATTAACAAAGCATGATTAGAAAGATCAATGTGAATTTCCTCGATCTGTGTACCTCCATAACCTTCGAGTAAAACATATTTCTACCTATAACCTTTTCAAATGCTTTTGCACGCCACATAGGAAATTGCTCACTTGAATTTAAAATCTATCCTCTTTCATTTGAAGAATGTCTATATTTATCCATAAATTAGTTGAGAAGATATTATTCTATCAAAATAGTATCTAGTTAACAAAAGAATGTCGGTACTCTTTGTTATTTATCATTTTCATCTTAGATTCATTAATTTTAATTAAGTAATCATGATTTTGGAAATATTTTTGGTGGAATTTCCTATTATTGTCTTAACCTCTAGCTTTATTTCTTTTTCACATGTCAAACTCTACATTGTTGTAGCTTTGTCTAGGCCCCAATCCACCCACCCAAAAAAAGTTATTTGAAATATTGTAATTATTATAATCATTTTATTTTTGTAAAAAAAATAATGCTAAATTAATGATGATGTCAATTTAAACTACTTAATGTATAGTCATTATTCATTAGGAGGAGAAATCAAAATCAATGATTGACATTGTAGCTAGTGTATTTGATTAACTAGACATAAAATCAAGTTAAATTTGAACATGATTACATGGGAAAGGATATTTAAAGCTTTAAATTATATTACATGTAGGAAATACTTCAAATATTTTCATATCATTAGAATGGATAGATTACCTCTCATCATGCAATATCATATTGGGATGGTTGTCCAAGTAGTCTATGCCCCCGTAGCTCGTTCCCACATGAGGCAACTTGTTAGGTGACAATGTGTTTACTAATATGAAACAAAATGGAAAAGTGTTTGTTTACCCATAAGCAGATATGAAAAATGGAAAAAACTACCGACTCAGAACTCAAGTGATGCAGGAAGCATCTTCCCCAAAATCAGGTAAAAAGTACTTGTGCATCCTTAAAGAGAAAGAGAGTCATAATGACCAAGTCCTAGAAAAAATACTGTAAAATAGTATGTCCATCGAATAAGTAGGAGGCTCGTGATGGATTGATAAATAATCTATTGATGTAAAGAGATGGCATATTAATTGAATTTTTTCCTTATGGTTCAACAAACACTCTGAGGGTTCTAGAGCAAGTAAATTTTGGCTGCTCTAAGAGTTGGTTGGGAGGAACTATGGCTTTAGTTTGTTTTCGCAACAATGGTGACATGTTCCTTACTACAATTCATTTACTATTTTAGTATTAGTAGTTACATTATGAAAGAAGATTTTAATTCCAAATGTATCATAAATTGATAATTTACAATGTATCAACTACTATTCCTTTTTATCTTGTTATTATAGATTCTTGTTATACGATGTTAGTAGTTATGTACTTTGATTAAAGAGTGCCTTTTTTTATTTAGCAGAATGTTAAATTATTAACTAAAGGCAACATTTGTTAAGCAACACAAAGATTTAATAGGGAGAGCCGAGAGGCTTTGACATATAGTCTTAGGGTATAAATAAACTAAATCACGGTTAAATCACAACATCCTAAAACTAAGAGATATCCCCACAAAGATTCCTTATCTATTTTAATAAATACAAATCTCCATTTAGAGCATTCTTATATTGAAATATCCATTATACTATTAGATCTAAATAAGATAACTAATCACAATGTTTACTTAAGAAAGTATACACAAATATAAATCAAACAATTTCATTAGATCTAAATGTTCCAAAACTCTATAGACAAATAGATCTAGTTAAACTAATCACATTCTCTATGAGACAAAGGATTTATCCACGCAAACATAAACTCTATTTTAATGTTTAACCAACAATCTAGTCTTTGTTTCTTGCTTCCATACCCAAAAATATATAGACCTAGGATAAATATTTATTTTAATCAAAACCACGATACCAAGATACAATCGAACAAACATCCAATTAAAATATCTAAGGAGACAAATCATAATGAAAGTAAAATCAAGTAGCATTGAAGAACTAGTCATCTACCAAATCGAATCACATACGAATACTCATAATAGATGATTACAAAGTGTAAAATTTATAATGGTGGCCTGCCAATCATTAAACTCATCTTCATTCAACTATCAAATCACCATGAATCACCAATTCAAAGTATAGACCCAACAAGTGCTAATTAAAATTCAAAGGTATCTAAAACATTAGAGGATGTGAAGCCTCTCCTTAACTGATTTATCTAATTACAAACCCAATATGGGTTATTTAAAAACAAACTTATCTTAATTCTAGTCAATTGGTTGTAAATCCTTTTGTCATGTTCCCTCAAATTGACCATTAAAAGTGTTGACCATGCTAAGTTCCTAGGGGCTAAAGTTGTTATTAATTATTCCTCCTAGGATAAATTTTTACTAATAATTGTTCTAATACATTTGTTTAATTTTATTTCAGCGATTTTATTTATTATGCACAATAATGATGTGGAATTAAGGCTGCCATGTCAAGAGGATGCATTGGGGAAAGCTAGTCAACTTTCCTTGGTAAAAATAAGAAAGTTCATGACAAAAGCAAGCAAGAGAATAAAGGAAAGTTTCCTAAAAGCAGAAAAAATAGATAGAGGTAAAAGAAGGAAAGTTTTTCAAGGAAAGAAAGAGTTTCCATATGACCTAGGAAAAGCAGAAAGCTGTAATAACTCAAAAGAGGCATATTTTGACTAAGGGAGGGTGCAATTTCTAATTGTGAAGGATTATTTGGAATTGGAAACAATTCCACATGATCCTACTTTCCTAATTCCCCAAAGGGGGTGCTTTTTTGGCTAGGGTTAGGTCACCCATGGGGTTTACTTGCTCTCACAGGTCACCATTGGCATCAACTTACTAAGCAAGTCATCCATAAGTCTATAAAAAGATAAATTCGAACCCATTTCTTCAGTTTGGTTGATGATTTTATTGCTGAATGCTTATGTGAGCATTATTTCTGAGTGTTGTGCCTTAGACTACTGGGAGATGAGCCCCATCCTTCCATTCTCCTCTCCTTCCATCCCATTTTCTTCCATTGTAGGTGTGGAGCACTACATTGTAGGAATTAAAGGATTTATAGAGTTATTTTCAGCCTCCATCAAGTTCAAGTCCATATACAATGAATCCCTAGCTTCACTTATGCTCACAACCCTTGCTAGTCATGATTCGGGCCTCCTGCCCCTTGTTTTTGGAGAATCCTTGTAATGGTCATTAAATGATGTAATTTATGTTCTATAGGGTCATAATATTCTGCAAATTACATGTATTAGGTCAAAACATCTCTTCCCATAAAGATTCTTGTCTTCATTTTTGCCTAAAAGGCCTATTTTAGCAATGTATGGGGGAAATTGAATAAAAATGAGTGCTATAAGGAATATGCCACGTTAGGGAATTAATTGAAGGGAGTTTAAATTTTTAATGAACTGATATTTACCCTTGTTACATTTCTCATGTTTTACAAAAATGCATTTGAGATGATTTAATTGATTTTTAGACCCTAACTAGATTACTAGCTTTCAATATCTAGTTTTGGTAAAATTGATGTAAAACCATTTCTGTTAACTCAATCTGATATCTTTCAGTTCGTCTAGGTCACTAACAATACCACCTTCCCATATAAAACTTCACAACCATTTTTATTTGAGTCTGTACCACCTTTTTGGATCATCCTCTACGCAGGGTTTTCCTTGGCCAAAACTGCCATAAAACCCCAAATTCATCCAAAACTTCTTGGAACCTTCCAGAATCTATCAAAACTATATAAAAAAATTATTTATTCTATATTAAGGCTGGAACAACCCTTTTCAAGTTTCTAGAAGCCCCTGGTTAAAACAAACCAAACTACCTTCCTCAGTTTCACGGTTTGGTTGCCCAGAAGCATGGTAGTAGGCTTCTGTGGAGCAGATTCTAAAACCTAAATGGAACTAGATATAAATGTGATAGGGGAGAGGGAATTCCATGTCTGATTGTCTTTGGTTGATTCCCACTGCTCACTCCTTTTGCCTGCAAAATTTCCTAGAATAAACCCCTTATTTTCCCAGTCTGAGAAGTCATTGTGTAAATTAATTCAAGTCCAAAAATTTTAATATAATTTATATAATTGAGGAGTGTTTAGGTCTGTACACCAGACTTGGGACATTACACCTTTCTTTTCCCATAATTTCAAGGCCTAACAACTAGGAACTCAACTTAACTACGAAACCGAATGAAGGCATACCTAGAACTATTTGTTGATTGAAGTTTATAGTGAAGGAGGCGTGTCACGCCATTGTGTATATGCACATCCACCTACGAGCATTAGTATAAACAACGATAATTTAATCAATAAACTCTTCCTATTAAGAGAGTACATAGTAGAATCCCTAATTTCTTGATAAGTAAAAATGACACTAGAGAGGAGGTAGCCATGTCACCACTCTCGCCTCGCCCATGCATCGAACACCTACATCCACAAATTTTGTTAAGTTATATAATCACTTTCTTCTCGAACTGTAACATGTATAAAAAAAATGTACCATGAGTAAAGTTTTACCATGCAATGCTAGACTATACCATAAGGGTGATGCAAAGATTATCCAAGGATTTATGTACCCTTTCGATGAAACCTTTTCTTGACCTACCAAATAGAATGATGAAATTATAAGTATGAAATGCAAATCTTCTAAAGTGTCTAGGCATAGAGAAACTCACCTTTACTAAATGAATAGAGGGCCAAGCGGTGGAACCTCATGGATTCCTTCTTATTCCTCTCCCCCTCACAAGCAAGAGACAAATGGTCAACTCTGTTCCACTACTATGAACCTCGTGAACAAATTGCAAAGTTAAAACTAAGAAAAATAATGTTATACCTATGCAGGATTTGAAATCCTCTCGCATATTTTGAAGCGAAGCGTTTGAGTTTCCACTTATCCACAGAAGGAGCATAAAGATGGGGGATACTGCAGTGGTGACCATATAGCCATTAAACACTAACAAAACCTTCAAACAACTTCAAAATTGCAGTGCAGAAACCAAACAACTTTTGTAGACCCCAAAGGGAATATATGGTTGCAGTGCAACCCCATGGAGAGATTGAGCGCAAACCTCCAACATCCATTAACATTAAATGAGATAAATACACTCAATACCAAATGAATGAGATATAAAAATCCTCAAGACAATTTGAATGCCATGTGAACCGCTACAAAACCTCTTGAATTAGATTAAGGACAAGTGGAGGTTAACGATCATACTCCTCCCAAAAAACGATTGTGTAAATAACCATGTCAATTAATAATCATGGCCTTGTTGTCAACTTACAACCAGGGTTTATGACATGTTTAAACACACCATTAAAATCTTCTTTAAAACCCTTTGTATCATTGATGGCATCCACCTTGTGTCTCCCATGCCGCGTGCAATTTTTCATGACATAATATTTAAAACAATATTCATACCTTGCACCATCACCTCATTTCTTGTAAAGTCACACACTAATTAACTTATTCCATGGCTTAAACTTTATCCATAAGTCACCTTATCATACAAATTTCCCCATCGCATGTAATCCATAAGGTTTCTTTTCTCCCTTGTCTTCAACTTCGGAAATTAAGTTAGAATTTGAGCTTAAGCACTTAAACCTTATGCATCATATGTATAGATTAGAACTAAAGGCCCAAGTCTAGGCTTTTAGGTCCGAGATAACCAAATTTAATGATTAAAAACTTTAACATCTTCTTGGAAAGGGTTGCGACCAAGTTGTCTCTATAAATGGAGTCAATGCCAAGTGGACGACAAACCTTGTTGTCAAACCATTATAAGTCTAGTTAACCTTATCCATGCAAATAAGTAAAAAAGTATGTTACCACAAATAAACACATGTTGCGAGAACTAGAATAGTAAATTACAAAATGATTTTTTTAAATGAAAATTAAGGATGTCTTACATAAAATTACACACCTCGTCCTCAATTACCTTTTCCTCAAAATGATATCTACTTTTACTACTAATGAGCTATTCATCACTCATTTAATATATGTAGGTTAAAAGTCAAATTCCAGTAGAGCAAACGGTCGAGAGGGGTTTCATTTTCTTGGCAACCCAAGATCAAAACCCATTGCTCCTCGAAGGTGACATTTAAATCCAACCATACTAAGGGTTGGTGCAGCTAGGCCGAGTGCGATCTCCGGGTGGTTTTGACGTGTTAGATGCCCCTAGATCGTGGTTGCTCAGACCAAAGGTTTGCCCAACAAGTCACAAGGCACCTAACCATATATATATATATATATATATATATATATATATATATATGTTAAAATCTAAAAAATATGACTTTTCTTTACTATTATACCATGAAGATCAATAAGAACCAAAAACATAACATATACACTATATACATACATGTTTTTTCAATTTATAAGTACTTGGTCATTAGCTTAGAAAGAAACCATTCCATTTCTTTCTAAAATTATTTGGGACAAAGCAGAAAAAAGCAGATGGAATTACAATTCGTAGTCAATTCATACTTTGCTAACCATATAGGTAAAACAAACCCATATACTATGCACTACTTGGTACCATTATATGGATTTGTTTTGAAAGCCTCCAACCTCCTAGATGGTGATCATTGGTGATAGCGTGCCTAATGAGATCATTCAACTTATTTATTATATTATTAATATATTAAATTTTATAGTTTTTAAAATCATAATAATGTTTCCTCAATAAGTTAATGATTCCATAATTTTTTTCCATCATTGGCAATAATTATACTCTATTATAAATAACCTGATCATTGGTGATAGTGTGCCTAATGAGATCATTCAACTTATTTATTATATTATTAATATATTAAATTTTATAGTTTTTTAAATCATAATAATGTTTCCTCAATAAGTTAATGATTCCATAATTTTTTTCCACCATTGGTCATAATTATACTCTATTATAAATAGCCTTGCAAGGTGATTCATTTCTATACACAATAAGGAATTATTGAAAGATTAAAAAACCATTCGTGAAATAAAAGTTAGGAGATCCTTTCCAACCTCTCTCACACCTCATTCACAAGGAGAATGATAAAAAGGACATGAAATTTGATATCATTCATTCTGATATTTTTCTTTTTCCTCATATATTAATCCTTCCTTTTTCGATTATTACAATTATGTATTTCATGGCTGTTGTATAATGTGAACATCTTCGGTCTTGAAAAATGATTATTTCACTCCACCTCCTCAACTTTTGATAATTTTATATGTATCAAAAACCTACACATCCATTGGCCAACACTATTCCTATAAGATTATAAGGTCCTTAAATTAATTACAATTCGCATTTTCATTCAAGATGGGCTCTTATAAGAGTTATGTCAAGTTGTGAGTTGATTATGTAGTCATCAATACATCACTACACATCATAAAAGTTATTGCACTAGTAATCTAAACTAATATTATTGATTTACATAATTCTTCATATATTTGTTTTTTTAATATTAAATTTCAATCACTTAAATATATATATTTATTTTATTATTAATTTACATAGAATGTTTTAATAATTTTTTTTATATATATTATATGAAAATTATAAAGTTTTATATGATGAGATTTTATGACTAGATGATGATAATGATGATTAACCTTTATGAAACCAATTTTGATTTATTAAATTTTATAAAGAAAAATACTTAATTTATTTTAAAATTTTGTTTCAATGCTCGACATAAACTTAAACATATAAAATATTTATATATATTAATATTATTATTTTAAATTAATATAATTATATATATATAATTCTATTTTAAATTTAATAACAATTAGACAATGCAAAAATAAATATTGAATAAGTTTTTATTTTTGTTAGTTACTAGGTAAATCTTATTTTTCTTCATGCAATAATATTCTAGCATAACACTTTTTCCTATCCGAGCTCTTCCTTCCACCGGGCCTCATTCTGGCAAAAAAGCTTCCACTGTGTCTTCCACAAGGTAGAAGGCCCCTATGTTTGGATTGTAAGCTTGTCATTAACCTTAACCCTAGCCCTTTTAATCAACTCTAGAGTTGTCATGTCTATGGCTCTATCCCTTTCGCTTTAGATTCCTTCGCTTTCAACTTTTCACAGTACTGAATTCTTTCAATGTTGTGATCCTTAACGAAAGTGTACTATATAGGGTTTGCACATGGACACAAAAAATGCGCTTCGAGGGGGCTCTTAGCTAGCTTCGGTGTAAATTACATGGGATAAGACATTCCAAGACAATTTTCAGACTAAATTTTAAATTTGTAAACCTAAATGTACAGGTTCATTCAAACCCTTTGAGGAAAAAGTACAGAAAGCTGGGCACCTTCAAACTCCATGTGCGTCAAACAGAGATTTAAGCTACCTTGCGTCATGGTATAGCGCGCTGTAAGGGACTAGTCTTAGTGCATGTGCGGAGTCCAAGCATAATGTGTTCAGCAAGCATACGGTCCATGATAGATTCTGGAAGGCCAAAAGGGAAATGACACCTTAGAAAGACGTGCAGGAAAAGTTCGAATCAAACGCAAAGAAATAAAGGAAATTATTAGGTTTGACAGGCAACGAGGCTTGTCAAGTCTTTGCATGATGATGAATGCAGGCCGGATCCATATTATTAGCATTCAAGATTGGTTACAGCTGGCTACGAGCATTTCGTCCAGTGATTCAAACCCGTCCAAATTCACCATAAATCTAATGTCGATATGTTGTATTGTATCGAAGTTTTCAAAGGCAGAAACAGTCGGTTCGGCTAGACATTCTTGGCGGTAATTTGCTAGCAATAACAATTCAGGTGACAATGTTAGAACAATTCACATTTTCTTACGCTTTATTGTATATCAAAAAAGGCTATACAATTTCACCTATTCTTTGTAACGAATGCTTCTCCTACGGGAAATTGGAATGGCATTAGTGTAACTACGTCCTGTATTGATGACAAATGTTGTCTTTTTATGAAATAATTGGAGGGAAAAATGTTCCCATGCCACATACTCGTGGATGTCTCTTTTAATTTGTTGTCTGCAATTACTATTCCTTGACTTGGACAAAATATTATTCTATGTTCCTTGCCAAATCAATGATCTTGTGATAGGCATTGTTTCCTTTCTACTGTAACTATAAACAATTATATTTTTTGTTATTAATATTACATGGCTATTATTCTTTGTACCTATTGCTACATGGCCTTGCATTAACCAGGAAAATTGCATGCTGAAGGAAAAGAGGAAAAAAAATAATATATATCATTCTATTTTTTAATTGTTTCATGCCTATATAAGCATTTTTTTTTTGCTAAAGTAGCTCTCCCTGTGCAACATATTCTTTAGAAAAAATGGAGAAAAATGAACAGCTATAATGCCATTGTGCTTGGTCAAAAAAATTCCATATTCTTTAGAAAAAATCGAGAAAAATAAACAGCTATAATGCCATTGTGCTTGGTTAAACAAATTCCAAACTAGCATACTACTTCGTAGTAGGACTTTCAAATACAAATGTTTTCTAACAAAAAGAAGAAAAAAAATCATTGCATGCTCTCTACATGTTAGCATAGCCTTGAACAAAAACCTAGAATAATTCCATGAATACAATGCTAAAAAGTTATTTTATAGAATACGCAACTTATCTCCCAAATTGTACTTTACAGCTATTCAATTCACATCTTAATGAAACAGTCCATTGAAATTGTAAGTTTAGGAGGACAAATGGATTTTCCACTGATATTGAAAAGTTTCTACAATGTAAAAAGAGTATCACGAGCCATTGCTTTTCTTTTTCGCTAACTGCATCAATAGCTTTGGTGGTAATAACTCTTCCATTGCTATAAAAATAATTTCATCCACCAAAAAAAGCAATGCAATATTAGTGAGTTCAAATCATAGTGGGAATAGAATAAACCAACCATTTCGTAAGTGGTGTGCTGTTTTTTGTTTTAGGAGTGACAATTTCTTAACTTCTTTCTTTGAACATAAAACCTACCTATATGTTTTTTTCCTCCAAGTTTTCAATTATCTATATGCAAGTTATATATGCTCCTTACAAAAAGAAGTTTAGACTAATAGTTTTATCCTTATAGAACTTCATTTTGCAGAAATAGTATCTCACATGTGGCTTTGTACATGGAAGCACATTGTCTAAAGTCCAAACCACATTAAGGTACCTATCCTAAACAATTGGAAAGATGACAAACCTAGTATTTTTCTTTTCTCTATTAATTCAATATATGCTAGTAAAATATGTCAACCACTATTTCTACTTGGTCAATTATCTGTATTTTTTAGGAGTTTGTAAATTGAAAATTAAGCTTTATGCTATTACATTGTACTATTCTTTGACTGTACTCACCTAATATTATTATTTTGTTTTTCTCTTCTTTTTATTTGTGCAATTTGGTTTTTGGAAAATTGCAAGCATTCAATGATATTCCTTTTAACATCTTCATACTACCAAAGAAAAAAAAATCTCCCTAATGAAGAGATACAATATATAAGTAGCCAAACTTGAATACCAAAAATTATTCACTAAAACTTTGTTGAATGGTTTTATGTAATTATTTTCAAAATAGATTTGAAATGCTAATTTTAGACTTTTTTTTTTTCAAAGAAAATATTTGCTAATTTTAAATTTTTTTTTTCAATAATTAAAATCCTTAGAAATTAGAATATTTTAAAAAAAAATCCCAACATTTGATAGGTGGAAATTTATTAATTAGTAAAGTTTGCCAAGGTTTCTAGAATTTAAAAAAATTATCAATCCTTAAAATGTTCCCTATTTCCAAATAGATATTTTTATTATTTATTGTAATTCTTCAAATCCCAATCTATAGAATCATAATTACAATTTGAATTTCATATGATAGCTTTGATTAAAAATTGGAAAGGCCAAGTTAAAATTAGCTTCTCATTTATTGGTATTCATTTGTTGTATTTAAAAGGTCTCAACACTTTCACAACACTTTTTGTAAATGATAAAGTACAAATTGCAACTTGAAAGATATTTATGCAAAGAGAAATGCATATTTGATATTTTTCTTTTTGGATTTTAGATTTCATCTTAATGCAAACCATTTAACGTTGCCCTTTTTCCAATTAGATAATTCTCTTATCTATTGTAGTTCCTTCAAATCCCAATCTATAAAATCTGAATAACAATTTGAAGTGCATATGATAACTTTGATTAAAAACTAAAAAGGCCAAGTTAAAAGTAGCTTCTCAGGTATTGGTATTCATTTGTTGTATTTAAAAATCTAAACACTTTCACAGTACTTTTTGAAAATGCCAAAGGTCAAATTGCAATTTGCAGCATATTTATGCAAAGTGAAATGCCTATTTGATATTTTTCATTTTGGATTTTATGTTTCATCTTAATGCAAACCATTGAACCTTGTTTCTTTCTCTTTACATGATTTTCTTGGTTTGTTTGTTGGTAACTCTAAATCAACAATCCTTGTAAACATTAGTGTAGCATATTTATATAAAGTCATTTGTTGTTATTCATCAAATCTCAAAGACAAATTTCATATTGAAGCAATCAAGGAGGCCTATGTTATGGAGGCAATGTATACTACCAAATGTATACCATTTACTTAGCCCTGTACTATTTTTCTCCTAATTAACACTTTTGTCAATGTAGATATGCAAAAGGATTCAAAATAAATATTGATCAAAGACTTTACTCGTTCCTATCATGAAAATGATTGATATTCCTTCAATAAAATGTAAATCGATCAAGCTTTCCAAGGATACATGGTTAGATAAAAAAAGTGACCATACAAAAATGGCCTTGCAAGCGTGAACATATGATTTCAACGGTGAGCATATGGATTCAAGAGAACTTCTTACCAAAATTGGTTTTATGTCCCTTGCATGAATCAATAACATATAGAAATGGTTTTGATGTGATTGGTACATATTGTGCCCATGTCTAGATCTATGTGATGCTTTTTCTCATGATCTAGAACAGATAGCAATCTCGTTGTGTATTTATTTTTTATATATAGTTCTTTTATTTGTGACATTTAGCTTAATGTTCTCCATTTCTTAGGTCATGCACATTCTTAAGATAAATTTATAAGCCATCGCTAACAAATTGGTATAATTGTTGATATTTGAGTTTGAATATTACATTAATTAAAAACAATAATGGACAAACTGCACTCAGATATTACACGGGATTTTAATGTGGTAAAACCCCAATTTGGGGAAACATCCACCTTGACAAAGTATTGATGTCTTATTCTTTTCAACAATGAAGATTACAATCAGGCATATCATCCGCACATCTCATTCACTCTCCTCACTCCTCTCCAAATACATATAAATACATTTAGTCAAGAAGTTACATTAACAGAAGAACTGCCACCGGTGTTATAGTAACTCCTAATCAACCAACAGTTACGGTTGAGAAACCATTTTAGTTTAATTAGTTGTCATAAATTTAACAATCCCCACCTTGACAACAAATCAGCAAATACTTTTCCGAGACTATTCATCACTTCTTTGTTAAACCAAGAGAAGCTACACACCAACGCAACTTCTCTAATATTACTGGTTTTGTAAACATATCTGCACAATTTTCCTTAGTATGAACTTTTTTCAGACCTACTCCACCTTCACTAATCGCTTGCCTTACAAACTGATATTTTACATCAATATGTTTAGTCTTACTATGGCAAACAGGATTTGTAGCCAAATGTATAGCACTTTGGCTATCACAAAAAATAGGCACACTGTTCTACAACCTTCCAATTTCTCGAAGTAGACCTTTCAGCCAAATTGCTTCTTTGCAAGCATGTGAGGCAGCAATGTACTGAGACTCTGTAGTGGATAAAGCAACAATTTTCTGAATCTTTGACATGCAACTTATAGCTCCACCCGCAAGAGTAAAGACATAACCTGAAGTAGACCTTCTCTTGTCCAAATCACCTGCAAAATCTAAATCAACAAAACCGCATATTGAATCACTGGTTCGATTAAAAGTGATACAATAGTCACTTGTGCCTCTTAAGTGTCGAAGCACCCATTTCACTGCATTCCAATGTTCCTTTCGTGGATTTTTCATGTATTTATTGACAACACCTATTGCATGTGAAATATTAGGTCTAGTGCGCACCATTGCATACATCAAACATCCTACTGCATTGGCATATGGGACATGAGACATATAATCCTATTCTTGATCACTACTAGGACATAAACCTGAATAAAGCTTAAAATGGGAAGCCAAAAGAACATTCACAGGTTTTACCTTGTTCATTCCGAACCTTTCAAGTATCTTTTCAACATACTTCTCTTGTGAAAAATTGAGCTCACCATTTCTTCTGTCTTTGTGTATTTCAATACCCAAAATCTGTTTTGCAGCTCCAAGATCCTTCATATCAAATGCCCTAGCCATCTGAGCCTTCAACTTGCTGATTCACCCATACTTTTACTTACAATAAGCATATCATCAACATACAATACTAAGATAATGAATATGTCATTTAAATTTTTGAAGTACAAACAATGATCATACTCACTTCTAGTATAACCTTGGCTCACCATGAAAGAATCAAACTTCTTGTACCATTTCCTGGGTGACTGTTTCAGGCCATACAATGATTTCCTGAGCTTTCAAACTAATTTTCCTTTACAATGATGCATATAACCCTCTGGGTGTTCCATAAAAATCTCCTCATCCAAATCTCAATGTAGAAAAGCCATTTTAACATCTAGTTTCTCTAACTCCAAATCAACCACTGCAACTAGTGCTAACACAATGCGAATAGATACAAGATTGACAATAGGTGAAAAAATCTCATGATAGTCAATGCCTTCCATCTGAGAATACGCTTTCACGACCAATCGAGCTTTGTATCTTTCAATCTTACCGTCAACACTTTTCTTCAATTTGAAGACCCACTTACACCCAACCACTTTCCTATATTTAGGGAGTTCAACCAAATTCCATGTCTCCTTCTTCTCCAAATAATCCATTTCTTCTTTCATTGCTATCTTCCACTTAGCATTTTCAATGCAATCAATGGCTTCCTGAAAACAAGAAGGTTCTCCATCATGAGTAAACAAAGCAACAGATGAGACAAAATTAGTATACCTCTTAGGAGGATTTCTCTCCCTTGTCAATCTTGCTGGTGTAGGTTGTGGGGTTTCCACATCTTCTTGAATTTCTTCATCTTCTATGACTTCATTTTCACCATAAACTTCTTCTTGTTCCTTTGAGTCATATGAAAATTGGTTCTCCAATTGAACTAGCTGTTTTGATAGTACCTGTTCCTGTTCCACATCAACTTTTATATTTTCTGATTTTAATCAGAGTAGATTCAGCAAAAATTACATCTCTACTAATGACAATTTTGTGGGCAGTATGTTCCCACAACCTATATCCTTTTGTTACATCATCATAGCCAACAAAGATGCATTTATTTGTCTTGGGATCTAACTTAGAATGCTGATTTTTAGGAGTATGAGCATAGGCTTCACAACCAAAAAATTTTAAATTCGAATAATCACAGCAAGGATTACTAGTCCATACCTCTTCCAAAATTTTACAATTTATTGCCATGGAAGGTGACCGGTTTATTAGATAACAAGTAGTTGAAACTGCTTCTGCCCACAACTCTTGACTCAAATTAGCATTGTTGAGCATGCTCTTTGCTCTCTCTAGAAGAGTCTTGTTCATACACTCTGCAACGCCATTTTGCTGAGGAGTGTAAACATTTGTCTTATGTATTACGATCCCTTCGTCTTTGCAATACTTCTCAAACTCCAAAGAAGTAAACTCATCTCCATTATCTATCCTCAAACATTTAATTGTCATGCTTGTTCTTTTCTCCACCATAACTTTAAATTGTTTGAATGTATCAAACACATCAGCTTTCCTTTTAAAAATATAGACCCAAACTTTCCTTGAAAAATCATCTATAAACAATATGTAATATGATGCTCTTCGATAAGAAATAGTAGGGGATGGAAACCACAAATCTTAATGAATGTAATCAATAATACCTTTACTAACATGACTCCCTGCATTGAACTTTTGCCTACACTATTTTCCAAATATACAATGTTTACAAAACATCAAATTCAAAGTCTTTAAGTTTGGAAGAAGTTTTCGATTCATTAATATTTGAAGTCCTTTCTCACTTATATGACCAATACATGGATGCCATAACTGAGTGGATCCTGACACCCCTTCAGATATTAATGTTGTATCATTAGTTTGAGTTTTTCCAATCAATTTGTAAAGGTTTCCTACTCTTTGTTCCTTCATGACCACTAAAGCACCCTTAGATACTTTTAATATTCTATTTAAACCTATAAACTTATGACCACTAGAATCCAAAACTCCTAATGAGATTAAATTTTTCTTTAACTCAGGTACATGCCTTACATCTGTAAGTGTTCTTATCACTCCATCAAACATTTTAATTTTTATCTTTCCAAATCCAAGAGTCTTACATGGAGAATTATCTCCCAAAAGAACACAACCATCATTAACTATTTGATAAGAAGAAAACAATTCTTTATGAGGACATACATGGTGCGAAGCACCAGAATCTAACAACCATTCTTCATTATATCCCAAAACACTACAAATGGATAACACCTCATGAATCATACCTAAATCAAACTTAACTGAATTTTCCTCAGACTTGGAGTCATTAGATTATTTTCTTTTCTAGTAGTATTTCTTGAGATGACCAGTCTTGTTGCAGTACCAACATTTGAGTTTGCTCTTTCTGCACTTTGACTTAGATATTGAATGTTCCTCTTGATGTTTCTCCTTTTTCTTTGGAACGACCTCTAACATACAAAGCTTCAGGTATAGAGGACTCAATATTAGCCTTATTTCTTAATTCCTCAGACAACAATGCTCCAATTACAGTGTCAAATTCCAAAGTGTTAGATGTACTAAGATTAATAGAAGATACGACATGACCCCAAGACTTAGGTAAAGTGCATAATAGGTTTATAGCCTTATCTTCATTCTCAATGTGAATGTCCATACTATTCAATTGGAAAATAAGATTATTAAATACATTTAAATGATCTGCAATATTTGTTCCTTCTTTCATCTTCATACCATATAACTGTCTTTTTAAATAAATTCTAATTGTTACATATTTGGTCATACAAAGGTTTTCTAATCTATTCCACAAACTTGCTGCTGATTTTTCTGCAGCAATGTTAAACAAGACATCATCTGCAAGACGGAACCGAATTGTGGTAAGTGCTCTTGCATCCAAATCCTCCCAATCATCATCTGACATAGTTATGGGTCTTTTCCTTTTTCCATCTAAGGCCTTATGCAACCCTTGGTGAACTACAGATCTTGCATCTTTAGTTTCCACAACTCAAAGTTATTCTTACCGTAAATTTTTCAATCTCAAATTTTGAACTAGACATTTTTGCCATTACAATGTTAAGTGTCAGACTTTCAAAAAATACTACTCTAGAGATTTAATAATTTGTTTTTATTCCAAACTTTCTTTTTTTTAAAATATATATTCAAGCCTTTAATAAAGGTTCCCACAAATCTTCACTGCTGATTATTTTTTTTATTTTAGAAAATATATATATATATGAAGCAATTAAAAAAAAATTACCACTCTTCTAAATGCTTCACGTCCATACTCTTTTCATACTGCACAAAACATTTCACTACTCCACGCAGGCTGCTCACTACTCCATGCAAATACTCCATGCAGGTTGCTCACTACTCCTCCACGCACGCTGCGATTTCACACATGGTGAACAGAGATAATTTGGAGTCAGAGAAAACTCCTCCTGACAGAGAAACTCCCTCACGCTTAGCAGTACCAAACACAGCACAATTCATCTCATGCTGGTTTCTTCAACAGCACCTTCTAGCACTCGCTCTGACTGTCAGCCTTCTCCTCCGGCAATGTTCTCCACTGGTTTCTTCACAGCACCAACACATCTCAGTAGTCGGTTCCAGGCATAGCTAACAATCTCTCACAATCTCCAGGTCACGGCTCTAATACCGCTTGTTGATATTTGAGTTTGAATATAACATTAATTAAAAACAATAATGGACAAATTGCACTCAGATATTACACAGGATTTTAACGTGGTAAAACTCCAATTTGGGGAAACATCCACCTCGGCAAAGTATTGATGTCTTATTCCTTTCAACAATTAAGATTACAATCAGGCATATCATTCGTACATCTCATTCACTCTCCTAGATCCTCTCCAAATACATTTAAATACATTTAGTCAAGAAGTTACATTAACGGAAGAGCTGCCACCAGTTACAGTAACTCCTAATCAACCAACAATTACGATTGAGAAACCATTTTAGTTTAATTAGTTGTCATAAATTTAACAATAATGTTCCTAATTTGTTTCTAATTTTCTATATTGAGAAAATTCTAAATTGTGAAAATTGAAAGGGAACTACTATAAATCAATAATTTTTATCTGTTCTCCATGGGGAATGCATTTGAATATTTTTATTCTCCATTAGCAATTGTTCCATCCATTTTCTGTAGTGCTTCAAATAATTTGCTTCTTTGTGTAGATAATAGTACTTAAACTGGGTACTTCTTATGTCTCGATTTCAAATTCAAAATACTCTATGGCATTTTTCCTATCTAGGTTTGTAGGATTATCACAGATAAGATATGTGAGATCCTATACTATCTGAACGCACATATATTCATTTGTTTATCATGTCAAGGATCGTGCATATTAAAGTTTGATCGTTTGGTGTGCTTATTATTGCTATAATGGTATTTTCTATGTTTGAGAAATGATTCTCTATCAATACTATGTGACATGATGACATTACGATGGTTTTTCATATTTTTTTTATGTTTTGAAATCTACCTTATAGGATGTTTATATATGTTAACTCTATTTTGGTGTGTTTACACATCCATATTTTTTCTTAGTATCTTGTAAATCTTCTTTCACTCGTTCACCTTTGGCATTTTTTGTATTGTGTTGTTTTCAAAGGATAAAAAGTAATCTATTCATCCTCATAAAAGAAATGTTTGTTAGATATGCATTTCAAGAATGTCTTGATTGATTCAATGTTAAGATGCTGTAATGGTTTGTAAACTCTTTGAAGAATGCCTTGATTGATTCAATGTTAAGATGTTGTAATGGTTTGTAAACTCCGTTATAGGCCATGTTATTGATTACTATTGAAGATGAAACATTTATGTCTCTAAGTGAGGGCATACATGCTCCCATTTTATCAAAGGATGCCTATGAATGGATTAGCTTAGATCTCCTTTTCTTAGTAGGTATCTAAGCATTTCCGTATCGCTCTTTGATCTTGACATTATAGAAAAACATGGAAGCAAAGTTAGTAGCATGAATGGATTAGCTTAGATCTCCTTTTCTTAGTAGGTATCTAAGCATTTCCGTATCTCTCTTTGATCTTGACCTTATAGCAAAACATGAAAGCAAGGTTAGCGGCAAAAAATTTGATGCCAATTGCTTCATGTTTTAGAAGTAGTTTTTTTTTTTTTTTTTTAAATGCTAGATTCTTTATGAGCTCATGTCTCTTTAATAATTTAGAGTAGTCATACTTGCATCAAGTGATAGGCTCTGATCTAAAAGTGATAGGTATTTCAAAGGATTATTGTTGATGAATATGCATGTATTGAAACTAGTTTTTCTTATGACAAAATTGATGTTTTAAAAGTACTGCTGGAATGGATTCCAAGATAATGCTAAGAATAATATATATTAAAGTTTCCCAAACACTTGGATCTACTATTATAGGAGCACATGTTAAAGAAGATTTCTTGATATTGCCCAAAATGAGATACATTGAGATTTGTTATAGCTTGATTTAATTCTTAATAAGCTTACGGTATTCAAGTGGTTTGTAGAAATTCAGGTCATTAGGTATTGCAGAATGTACTGTGGGAATTTAAATATGGTTTACACTCCTTATTGACCTTAATATATTAGTAGCAAGGCATGTCTTAGGTATTTTTTGTTATGGCGATAATGATTAGATATATTGAAACATAGAAAATATATACAAGCCTTGGTGTCCCCTTCTTTTTAGAACTTCCCACATTATTAAATTCAAAATCACAAATAGTGGAATTATGCAATGCATGCATGGCTCCTTGACTTCCCTAGATTGTGCGTAGGCATGTCTTGGGTATTTTTTGTTATGGCGATAATGATTAGATATATTGAGACATAGAAAATATATACAAGACTTGGTGTCCCCTTCTTTTTAGAACATCCCATATTATTAAACTCAAAATCACAAATGGTGGAATTATGCAATGCATGCATGGCTTCTTGACTTCCCTAGATTGTGTGTAATCATTGATCCAATGAGCATGACACTCAGGGAAATTTCATATCTATGGATTTACCGTCATTTTATTATTTTGGGAACATGCTCTATGATTACATAAATATTATGACACATCCTTAAATATCATTTCAACACATGCTTCCTAAAACATTATGTTGTGTTACTAGCATGTCATACATATATGATGATTTTATTTCTCTTATTTAGATTTAGCATGACAAATTGTATTATATAGGTTAGATATATTTGATACATGCACGGCATTAGTTCTTTATATTCTTTAAATAATTGTTAACAATATTTGAAAATGTTCATTTTTAAGGGTTTTCTTCGATATTATGAAGGAGAAAGACTATTTGCTAAACTAAATGGTGGATATGTTGATTTCATTTCTCTGGTTTATATTTAGCATGACAAATAGTATTATATATTCTAGATATATTTGATACATGAAAAGCATTAGTTCTTTATTAGAATACTTGAAACAAATTGTAATAATAATGTTCAAGAACTTATTTGTTAACAGTATTTTAAATTGTCCATTTTTAGGATTTTTTTCAATTGTCTCAAGGAGAATGCTAGTTGGCTAAAGTAAATAGTGTGTTTTCTAAACATTCTAAATACAATAATTTTGATTTGAATAGTGGATCCATATTGAACTTTGATCAAACAAAAATACAATTGTAGTTACATTGGAAAAATCAAAGTAAGCCCATATTCATTGTTTTCTATTCAATGCAATTTCTTAAATATGGATGGCTTATAGGCTTTTCGAATTACATATTTTCTGACACTAGATGCAAAGTAAATTAATTATGGTTTTTGCACTATGTATATGTTTAGAATTTAGTTAACTAGCCTTTTTCCCTTAATTTAGTTTGTATGATTGTTTTGGCATATTTATTGGAAGCTTGATAACTCAAATGCTTTAATGTTGTATCCCCAAGAATTGAGGTGAGTATTTTAACTGTGCTAGACTCTAAAGCAATGGTTTACAAGACATAACTATTATTTAATTTGATCAAAACCAAAATTAGATTTTATCTTGTATTAATTATTTTATGATGTATTATTTAGTTGGAATTAAGTTTAATGTGAAATTTGTCTCCATTTTAGTAGAAATTATTTAAGATTTATGTAGCAATTTGTTTTTAACATATGCACATTTCTATCTAAAATGGATTTTCAGATTTCACAAAATTCCATTTTACTTATGTACTTGTGTCCCAAGACAAGTGTTTAGTTGACATTTTGTTCTGATCCAATTTTAAATTATTGAAACACTTCTCATTTATTGTCTTTTTAAAGTTCAATTGCAAAGGATTTTCCACTCATCCTTATTTTTTGTGTTCATGTTTCTGAGGGATATGCATATTCAATTTTAACATAAGCAAGATCCATTCATACAAAATTTGTTTGATACAATTAAGAGTGATGTTTAAAAATTAGCATGCTTGAAAAATTGTTTATGTGAAATCTATTAGTTCTCAAAACTCTTAGCCATCATTTGAAAGGCTTCAAAAATTTCAAAAACCTAGAGATGATGTAAATGATCATGCAACTAGTTTATATCGATTTCTTATAATTCGAAAGAAATGACACTTTGTCAGTAATGATGCACTTATTATTATTCCATAAGAATTTAAAAAATTGATAGAAGCTATGGATAAAGTTGAGGCTGATAATGTCCTTGTCAAACCAAAGATAAAACACCTACATGTGTTGTCTACTTTTTCGCCTATCCATTTTTTGTTTTAATTTGATTTGTTCTAGCTTGCAACATTGTCTTATTATATATGTGAACTTTTTCCACTTCATGGGATACTTTATATTCCATGAGAAAGGATATTTCAAATATTTCAAAACTCTTGGTCATGTGAAAGTTATAATTGGCAGAAATTGATGTGTGGTAATAGTCACATATGTGAATTCTTTTATAGTTTTCATTTTTCATTATAGTATCACTGTAACCATTTTTATTTATTTATCTTCTTAGTAAATTTAAGTAATCTGTTAAAAAAAAATTAGCTCCATTATAAGCAATATTCTTATACCATTTGAGGAAGGAATTTTATTATATTAGTCATAATTATAGTCTACGTAACCATTTATATTTTTATTTATCTTCCTAGTATATTTAACTAGACATGCAAAAAAAATTGGCTCAATTAGAAGCAATATTAGTGTGCCATTTGAATAAGGAGTTTTAGTATCTTTGTCATAATTATAGTCTACCTGCCATTTTTACAAGTTCAAGTTTGATCATGACAATATTTTGGAATTTGTGCTCTCTTTGCTACAAGTCAAAAAATGTTTACCACCGATGCTTTACACTTGTCCCTACTACTAATATTCCCTTTGATTTTCATTGTTTTCACTAACAATCGTATTTTTATCTCCTTTTTACTATCTCGTTATTCTCATGGAAGCTATTTCTGTAAATTTTCTAAAGTAGACAAAAAAATTGTTAAAGATAACAACAAAATAAATCCAATCACATCTTTTGGTAAGTGATACGCAGGCCATTATACATGTTCCTACTTTAGTTCCATTTTCATTTTCATGTATTTTTGTCCATTGATTTTCTTAAGTCCTCAAATTGTTAAAGATAACAACAAAAGCAATCCAATCACATCTTTTGGTAGGTGATAGGCATGCCATTATACATGTTCCTACTTTAGTTCCATTTTCATTTTCATGTATTTTTGCTCATTTATTTTGTTAAGTCCTCTTTTTATTTATAATAGGCTCATTTGCAAATTGGCTATAGTAATTTTGGCTTGATTGGTTTTGAGCATGGGATTCCCAAAGACAAAAATGAAATTCATTCAGACAAAGCTATACATATTGGGATAAAGCAATTACCCACCAAAAACACCAGTATGAACTCTTGTAAATAATAAAAACATGAAAGAGTTCTAAGTCTACCAATAGTCCTTTTCTCCTTTTTCCTTGACTAGAATATGACATTTCGAAAATGTAAATGCCAACTACATGCATGGATAGGCTGTAGGTTTTGGTCATATTTCTAAAGTAAGAAAAATGAATTTAATTCGAAACTTTCCTAAATGGCCCATGTTGCAAATTTGCAACTATGAACATAAATATGCCCGCCTCTACACGTCTTTTACTTACAATAGTTGAAATCTATTGTATTAGTTTTGTTACATCCTTTATTTATTTGGATGAAATTGGCTTTTAAGTTTGCACGCTGCTGAGTTATTACCTCATGGAAAAATACTCATACAAAATAGTTAAAGGAATTTTGCAGTTTGTGTTATTGATTCTAGCTTTATGCGTAATAATATATATTATTACAAAGTTTATAACCTTTTCGAAGTATATCACTGCAAAATATATTAAACATATATTAAATATAATTTCTTACTATTTGTATTGATGGCTCAAGCTATTCGCACGAACATTGCAATTATGCAATTCTGTTGTTGTTGTTTAAATATAGTATTTATTCAATAGCCAAAGTTTAATGTGATTTACACACTTTTTAATAATATATATGTTCTTATGAATATGGCTGGCTCTAAGCATACACATATATGATGTGTATGTAGAGGTAATCTATCAAAAGTCTTCATGATTGACATTCATGCTTTTTATAGACTATAAGGTAGGAAAATCACTATATTTCGGAAAAAAAAGGTCCTCGACATTCATGCCTTTGCTCCACTATATGGTAGGTGAATCACACTAATCAGGTCTGCTTTGGGAGGTAGTTCCGTAGATTAGTTTAAAGTCCGATATTTTTTTATGGTGCTTTTGTTAATATGTATATAAATAAATGTGGGAGGAGAGTTGCTACTTATTTTTTAAATGATAGAAATATACGGTGTTCATCTTTTCGAGTTACGCGTAGCTGCATAGCTAAGAACGATTTGTAGCAGTAGCAATGAAATGATTCAAAGTACTGTGTTGAGTAAGCGACACAACTTTTAATTTTCTACGATGAATCAGATTACATACATTCCACGTTACTACTATTGAAAGTTGGATTGGGGCTGATAATTTCTTTAATATCATTTCACAGTTATATGGAGTCAGATGTTGTAAAAATAATAGCGTTAAGATGGCATAATGAGCATAGAAGGGTACATAATGTACACGAGGACGATCATCATCACCGAATTTATGTACACGAGGACGATCATCATGCGGGTATATAATTGTCTAAGCTATTGAAATGATAGGATATCGTACATAATTAATTAAAATATTTAACTTTACAAAGTTCCTAGCAAAAATCTATCACTTCAATGTTTTCAGGATTTTCAAAGTTAGAACATAATTCCTGCAATGTTGCTTACAGGATTTCCCACTACTGACAAAACATGATGAGAAGGGAGGATGTTAATTTATTTATAATGGTACATAAATTTTCAATCATGTACCTTCCAAATTACATTGAGTTAATTTTATTTCTACCTATGCCTATAATCTTTTTAAATGCTTTCACAGGCGACACATAATTGCTCTCTTGAATTTCAAATCTATCTTCTCTTTCTTTAGCAGGCAAGTAAAATGTCTATACATTTCTTTCTTGATAAATTAACGGAGGAGGAGAGATCTTTGCTTTGCGAACCTCATAATACTATTAACATGGTATCTACTTAATGAAATCATGCATTTCTGTTTTAGATTCCTCAATTTGGACAGATTTGCTGGAGTTATCTACTTATCATGTTAAAAGCTTTTTGCGAATTTAAATCTTGAACAGTTATATGTAATTTAAATTATCTTTTCGTTTCATAGGTTTCATAGGTTTTTACGTTAAATTATCTAATTTGTCAGTTCTATTCGTTTCATAGGTTTTTACGTTTACTTTTCTTGTCTATTAGTCACAGACATTTGTTGAAACTTATGCTTATGTTACATTTTAGTTTTACTTTACATGTCTTTCAATTCATTTATGTTTTATTATTAAGAGGCTGACCTACCTCTATATGTCAATGGGTGGAGTGGCGGGGTTTTATCCCTTGAGGGATCACTCGAAAAGGTAAGGATTCGTATTGCTAAGGGGCTTACATAGTTCGTCATGAGCTAATGCAGGCTCCTAGTTCTCTTGTGCAATTATATTGCCGGTGAACTCTGTCCTATGATCATGGAAATAAAAACATCCTACATCTACAACAAACTTATATCTATAGTGCATTATTCATGTGCATAGCTCTCTGAAAAGAGGACTAAAGTCCTAGGCCTAAACTATACCTAAATCTTGTGGTAATGAGGTTTATGAGATTATATTTGTGCATGTTTATAAACTTCATTATATAAGCTATATGTTAAGTTTTGAAACCTTATATGCATTGTAATATATGCTTTGAACTATATGGTATAATAGGTTTATGTTTATGGCATAATTTATATCCCATCAAAAATTTATAATACCATGGGAATGGAGGGTGTAAGGTTAAATGATGGAGTGTGGTGAACTATGGTGCATACGATGTGAATACAGACTATAGTAGTGTGGGTCTTGAATTATGCCATAGTGGTGGATATGGTGGCGAATTTATTGCACCTTTGGAAGTGTGGGAAGAATGTTGCAAGCACTATGTAGGTTTTTTATGTGATTCATTTGGTTATTTTCGTTATGCTGGAGGTGAGGGTGGTCTCATGCTCATGGTGCAAGTTGCACTACTAGGAAGATTTCCCTCTCTCTCGACAAGTAAGTGATAGCATTACTCTATAGATTAAAATGTTGGTTTGGTAAAGGTTTTGAATGCATACTTCTAATGGCATTCACATTTATTTTTGCAAGTGACAAAGTGTGGTTTTCTGCGTGGCTTGGGGGTAGTGTCATAGGTTTCTCACGCAACCATATCTCTAGGTAACCCATGAAAATGGAAATGGCCTTTACACTACTGTGTGTTTTAGTAAAGGGTTCAAGATTTGGGTGGGGAAATGCATTGTTTGGTTGTTTCCTTGGTTGGGGTTTTGATAGTTTCTTGGCATTTAAGGATGTGACTATGTAGTCTTTCCATTGATCTACCATATGTAAATTTTGGTGATAAAATTTGATTGTCGACTGCTTGACTCGGCCTTGTGTATGAATTCATCATTTTGGAATGATCTGTAATGGGTTTTGTTTAACTTAATAGAAGATGTGTGTTTATTCTTATGATGTGTTTCTTTAGATTTATAGTGACATTGCTTGCAATAGCACCATGGATGATTCGAATGGGTGGTTTATGCAATTTATGCTTATGTAGTAATGTGTGGTAAAACCGTGGATGCATGAGTTTATTAGTTAATGTGGTTGGATTTTATCTTGTGGTCATAAGCACGAAGCTTGTCTCAGCTCTTAGCGTGGATACGCAACCAACTGTATTTTATGTTTTTAGATTGTGACTTGTGCATTTGATTTATAAGGAAAATATCATAGCTCTCGTTGTCGTTGTTATATAGTTTGGTTATTTTTAAACCATTTTAGGAAGCCTCAGAGGCAAAACCATTTATGTTTGATTCGCACTGTTTGGTTTTGTTTGTTGGAGTCTAAAGGATTTGATCTTGGGCTATTAATTTATTAGACTTGTGGTTTGATATTTTCATTTGGGAATCTCACAGGATTTGATCCTCGATGCAATTGATTTATATGAGCACAGGTGTAAGAACATGCTTCTTGGTTTGATAATGTGAGTTCATGGTTTATTTAATGAGATTCCACTAGCTCGATGCATAGGAAATGCCTCTATCTTTATATCTTTAAATATGTAATTGGTTTATTTTAATCCGCTGTTAACGTTTGATTTGTATGTAATGGAGTAATGACCTTGTTATCACTCTTGAAAACTCCTCTAGGTTGCAACTCGAGGATTCTTGGTAACTTAAATGTTTTTATGGTTTTTCTAAATGGATCAAGTCAGGTGACCTACAGGACCTCACACTCTCAAGGCATGCATAAAACTCAATCAAAGATAAGAATTCTAACTACCAATGTTCAGAGGTTTGATAATAGGGTGAAAAGATGGAGAACTTACTATGCTGGCAGATTCATATATAAAACACTTACATATAAATGGCTAATCATAACAAGGAAAAGTACTTGCAATTCAACTGATCAACATATAGATACGATGAGAACTATTAGATATTAGATAACATGAATAAACCTGAATAAGAAATTCAAGCACAAGCACAAAACAGAAAGACATGGAAGCTGAACATGTAATAGCAAAGGAGCTTATATTAGGTCATGAATAATATGAGAAGCTTGATAATAATAATGGTCTAAAGGTCCCCGAAGTCAAACCTTTGCTTTAACATAAGTCTTAGGATTTATAGCCTTTACAAAAATCTTTAGATCTTGAAAAGTTGGATCTAATTTAGTAAAAATAGACAAAATAGCTTCTTTTGCAAAATTTGGTCAAAAACCCTAATTTCAGTGCTAGTCTATCTAACTCTAATGCTTTGTTCAGTCATTGAACTCCTTGATAACTGTAGTGATCATTGAATTGGATCTATAACCTGTTATCTCATAGACAAGCCATGGTTTGTAAAAAGAAGTTAGGGTTTGTGACCCATTTCTCCTTGATTGCGCCTTCAAAACTAGAATAGCTCTCCTCCAACAGTGCTTTTCATCAATTCCCAACTTCATACTTTCCTTGAGGTGTTTGTACCCATAAAAAATGGTTTTGTGTGTAAACATATTTGTAAACTACCTCAAATTGTTTTTTTCTTTTTTCTTTTTATACAAGGCATATAACCAATTTATGTTTCCTTAAATCTTCAAGAGGTAGTTTAGTCTTGGCATAAGAAATGGTACTTTTATCCTTGTCATTTATTTTTTTAAGCTACTATCTATTTTAAAAAAGGAAAGCAATTTTGTAGTTCAGTATCTAAGTGTTGCAAGTTGGATTTGTTTTGTTTGCGGGTTCCATTGATGGCAAATTGGATCACATGGCTGATAAAATCACTTACTAAGCTTCGACTAACCATCCATTTTTCGTGACATGTGCTATAAGAAATTGAAAAAGGCGTTCCTTGGTAAAGATATTCCTACTCCCTATCAGAAGGCTATAACAATTCACTTCTGTGAAAAATTTAAGGGCCAAGCCCAAGACCAACGATGAGAACCTTCATGTCTCCCCATTGCACTAGTAAGGTCTACTACAAATAGAGCAAGGTCCAACACTAAATTCAAAACACTAAGCTATAGCGCATTCGAATTTATGTAATAAACGGTTATCCTAAGCTTTTAAACGGTCGACCTCCCTCCGAAGGGGAAACTTTAAGTATCGGCTTACACTAATTTTTTTGCAACGATAAAAAGTAGCTCAAGATGATTATTGCAAGGTTCAACATAAGGTTCCACACTGTTCATGATCCCACTACCATGTGTCACAGGGATGACTTACCAGAGCTCCACGTAAGGGTTAAGGGGTCCATGAAGGGGTGTCCAGCATGCCAAGAGTTGATCTCGTAGCTCTCACCTCCTAATGATTTCATAGCAAGAATCAGTTACAACGGTCCCTATGATCACATGGGTAATGATGAGGTGTCGACCACTAGGAACTACTGCAGTACGCTCATCATTAGTATGTTCTTTAAAGTTACTGTACTTGCAACCTTGGGGGAAGAAAAGAGACTTCTCGAAGGCTCCATTAGATCTATGGCCTACTCAGGATTTGGTGTTGGGTGTTGGGATCCATTCGAGGGTTTGAAGGAGGTATCAGCGCTGGCAATCAATATCAAACCCTTTCGCCCCAGGTAAACGAGTTTTCTCTATAGCTTAGCCAGATCTTAGCTTTTTGTCATGATTTTTCCCACTACTGAGTGTAACACTCACCTTTGGTTGCAGGTACCAGGTGTGGGATCGGTTGGACGGATGCATGTAAACAAGGCATTTTTCACCGGTAAGTTGTTTTATCAACCCTGTGGTAAAGTCTGTTGGTTGTCGGCTTGCTAATCCAAAGGAGTGGGAATCTTCGTGGTCTACGTCTGTAAAGGAATTAGAGGGTTCTGAAGTTTTGAGACTGACAGTGTTGATGGGTCTTTCAAGAGTGCAAGGCACTAAAGCCACAGCGTGGAAGACTCGCAGTTGTAAGTGATTTATGGTATAATTGGATTCTCTGTGTAAATATATGTGTTTAAGTTCGGACTTCCTATAAGGTTTGTCATTACACCAAAACCTGCAGATGTTGATGAACATTTGAAACCCAACACAAGGCCCTATCACCAAGAGTGGTGGTTAAACCACTTGTTTTATATTCCCAAAGGTGCGGCGGTTATACCATGTGGAGGTACCTGATACTCCAACAACCCGCCTCCGGCGTAGCTCAGGGAATTGAACCTAAGACCTATGCTCTGATACCATGTAAGGTTTTCCATTACACCAAAACCTATAGATGTTGATGAACATTTGAAACCCAGCACAAGACCCTATCACCAAGAGTGGTGGTTAAACCACCTGTTTTATATTCCCAGAGGTGCGGCAGTTATACCATGTGGAGGTACCCGATACTCCAACACTGTCAGTCCTCTTAAGGCTGTAATGCACGTCTTTTGGTAGTAAAAGGATTTAAGCTGTGAAGCTGTGGCTCGGCTAAGTTCCTGAACTTTTTAACATTGTTATGTATGAAAAAATGATTGTTTATAAATATTTCTTCTATTTTTAAGGGATTTTTATGCTGTGGCTCTTGTGTGGAATGATGACCCATCTTCATATTTCTTCGTTTAAAGGTTTTCTGTATTTTTTTTAAGGGTAAAATCTATCTGCATTAAAATTTCTATTGTTGGTAGTTAAAGTTTTGTTTTCGGTAGTTTATCAAGATACCCTTAAGAGTTTTTTTAACATATATTAGAGAAGGGCTCGTACCCCAACCTTACCTTCCCTTGACCTTACGATGGATACACCGTCTGTTGGTCCTTTCGCTCAGCTTGACAGAGTGATTTGTAGACCCACCTTAAAGCTTGATCGAATATCTAGACAAGTGGGTTGGGTCGAAACCCTAGTTTGACAGTGGCGAAGGTTTTTTTTTTTTTTTTTAAAGAAAGAGACATTAGTCCCTACGGTTTTCTAGCTCTGTCAAAGTGAGTGAGGTGGGGGGGATTCATGCCCTAAGGGCTTCATCGATTCCTTACTGAACATCTGTCGGATTCCCACTCCCAAGTCAAATCTTTTCTGGCTGTCACTTCCTTCAGCATAAAAGATTAGGGTTCTAGTCTTGAGTTACATGCGTGGTCGGCGAGAAGACAAAGTCTAGTCTGTGCGGCTTAGGTTTTTGGTTCTTATTTTTCCACTAGCTCCCAAATCCATTTCTCTACGAAACTGAACACTAAACACCTGAGAGGAAGGGGCATAATGATAATGTTGCCCTTTGGTCTCAGTCATAACCCTTTCGATGGATAATACTCCACTGAGAGTTAGATGTATATGGCTTGGTTGATTAGGAAATCTCGTCTGATAATGTCATGGGTTGGGGCCTTTAATAGGCGTTTCGTAGGCTGATCTATGTGTGGGGTATCCTAGAAAACAAAAAAAATGTCTCAAAAATATAAAATCATCATTAAAATTTGGAATCTAAACTAATACTAGAATGCACAAGAACTGTAATTTAAAACTACCATACACTAGGCATTTAAAATTTAAAGTTGTAGCAACAACCCTCTTGATAACCCAGCCGGGTGGCTGTGAGTAGATCTGTCATCTATAGGAACATGCATAAAAACATATAT
>LPNX010872763.1:2281-65363 GCA_001517045.1 Pseudotsuga menziesii | reverse complement strand
ATATATATATATATATCAATCTCAGTCTTCAACACTTACATGAGAGTTAAAATGTATCAGCTTGAACATACATCCAAAGTCCTTAGCTCTATAATCCTTCTTGCAACAAAATTCGAACCCTACCCCAATTAACTTTCCTCTTTTTATCATTTTACAAACTAGAGTAGTTTCACAACTGCTTCATAGTTGTCTTTTAGGTTTTAATTCGAACTAGTTACAAAAATAGTTACTTCTTAACTTCAAATCTTTTAAATCAAGAAAATGTTAACCACTGCCTATGTTATAACAAAACAAAATATTTAACAATTGAAAATTAGGTAGGAGTCATAACCACTTGGCTGCTTCTGCTAGTATAGCAATCCCCTCCAAGGCATGAGATTGCTTCTTAGTTCGCTCATGCTCTATTTCTAGACTTCTAACTCTATTTCATAACATTTCATTATGCTTTCTTAACTTCTGAACTTGCCGGGTTAAATCTTCAGCTTGATTCTTGATTTCTCTTTTTCTCTTTAATGCTTCTTTTGAGACAACTAACAGTTCTTGATAGTGTGCATTAATGTCTTCTAGGTCTTCTCTTAATCTCTTATTGGTCATTAGCAGCTTGTCATTAGTTTCATTAAGAAACTCAATCTTTGAATTATGTTGCTACAAAGTTTTCCTGTGATTTTCAACTTTTGAATCCATTTCCACTTCTCCATGCAATGTAGAATCTTGGTTTGACAACCAAGGAACATTCAACTTTTTAAAGATTAAATCTTCTTCCTGCCTCTCCTTCATTTCCTCCTCCGCCAATGAATCTCCCAAATTCACACCCTTTTCTATAATGTAAGTATTTTTCCCTTTTTAAGATTTATGTCCTCCTTGAACTGGTTCTAATGAAAATGAATGATCCTCCTGAATATAGTCTTGCTTTGAGCTCAAATCCTCTTCACTCTCCATATTTTCTTCACTAGAAGAATCTTCAATGACTGTAATCTTTTCTTTTTTCAGTTTAGGGTTTAAAATTCTCTTCATATTTAATCTGAGTTTGTTTGTAGGTATGGTCTTTGGCCTCAATTTCACCCCTTCTAACTGCATAAGAGATTTCTTCCGTACCTTTACATTTGGGATTTGTAAAATATCAACCTTTGAATCAGCTGCAACATAAACTTTAGTTGAGCATTCCTGTATACATATAGAACTTTGATTTTGTGTTGTTGAACAAATATCTTCCTCCGGATTCAACTCAAATGTCTTCTCCATTTTTTTCATCCTCGAAAACATGCTCTTGCTCATCCTCTAATGCTTTTCCTCGATCTTCATCAATATGCTCTCTAAATCCCTAACCAGAACTATTTTCCTGAAGGTTATATTGTACTAAATATTGAAACATCTCTTTTTTAAATCTTTTAACAAAACCAAATTTTTTATTGGTCAAGCTTTTCTTTGCATGATCATTCTATTCATTAGTAAACCTTGACCACTGACCACAATAAGAAGTGATCCCAACTCCTTTTTTTCTTCTGCAAGACTGTGCATATGATTAATTTGATCAATCTGTGGTGAAATACTGATTGGTTTCTATGGTCGAAATGTCCTCTAACTCTATTTTACATCTTCTAGAGACTTTTTAAGAGAAAGAAGGGAAAATTCATCTTGGACTGTTGATTTAAATGCTGTAAAAATCTAACGTGGTATTTAAACAGTAATGTGAACTTGGCATCGCATGTAATGTAGTTTTGTAAAATACCAATGGCTTCCTTCCATTCTGGATTAAACTTTTCTAAATGAATGTCTTTGCCCCATTCTAGGTTTTCATTTCCCGGTAGTAGGAAAACATTAGGATCAAAACTGAAAGGAATCTTTTTAAACCAAGATTCTCCCTCTATTTGAACATCCGCGGCCTCATCTATTAAATCCTTTGTTACCTCGAACTTGAGAGTATCAAATGTTACAGTGTCATTGATGAAATTTTGGGCAAAATGATGTGAAACTTTAGGATTGAAACTAGTGATCTTCTCAAAGAAAGTAAAGCACCCTATTGTTCTGAATAACGTTGCACATTTTGGAAATTTAATGGTCCAACTTGTGTTTGTAGGCTCAAACCTGTTAATATTCCCACTCTTTCCCATACCTATGTTGTAACTTGGATCGTGTACTTCTCTAAGAAAATTCAAAGATTTTCTAACCATGTTCTGCAATAGTGAGATTCATAACCCAAACTAAAAATTGTGATAGTTAAAAACCATGATTTTCTCAATGATATTTACACATCTTCATACATTTGTCATAATATATGGAACTGGGTTATGTACATGTGTCATTATGTGTTCAATAGGTGTTTGAAAAGCTCCCATTATCCTCGATTGCAATGACCATGATATATCATCAATCCACCACTTTTCCCAATGATTCATGATCCCTCCAGTGGTTCATTGTATAGATCCTGAATTTTGCGCTACAGGAATCTTCTTATGATATATTTTCCAAAAGGCTCAAAACAAGGGTTAGACCTTGGATATATAACTTGGAAAAATATAGCATTTTCAGACTTTCAAAGACATATGATACATAATAAGCCATTAAAATAAAAATGAAGAAATGAAATAAATAAATTAAAGTAAACTATAACCTATAAAACCAAACAAAATGCATTTAAAAGTATTAAGATTTAAAACAAGCTCAAAATGAAAATAAATAAGAAATAAACCTTTGAAAAAACACACGTAAAGACTAGGAACAATTTTCAGTATTAACATTTGGCTCCTGTTGAGGGATGAAAGCCTCCTTGTGAGGTTTCAAGAATCTGTAGACCAGTGCCTTCTGTAAACTAAACTGAAATTTCCTTGTTATTCAGCAAACTTCCATTGGGAAATTGGAGTCTTTATTCTATCTTTCTCACTGGTATGTACAATGAGTGAAAATTCTTTTACCTTCAGTGACTGAAAAAATATTTGAGGAATCGTCCATTCACTAGATTGGACAATTCTTCACCTTCTAGAGTATGTAGTATGAAGGCATTATTTTCCAAAATCTTTGAAATTATAAAAGGGCCAAACCACAAGTTTTCAACCTTTCCATGATTATCTTTCTTCTCTTTTATGGCATCCCATCTGAGTACCATTTCTCCAAAAGAAAAAATATCTTCCTTTACCTTCCTATCAAACCTTTCCTTGATGTTTTTTGACACGTCCCCATCCCTCAGACCGACAAAGAGGACGCGACGAACACCAAATACAGCCGGGAAAACAGCCCCATGAATCATAAACAGGAAAAATGCTCATATTAAAAGCTTAAACAATATGCATAATAGAGTGCATAAAACGTCACACAAGATGGATAAGCATACACGCATGCACAGATGCATCATTCTTCAATCATACAACAGAAACAAACATATACATTCCAGCACTTACATGTCCATCATGATTCATTTGAAATTAACATAATTGCAGAGATGAAGCAAGCAGGATTACTTATCTTTCGATGGAGAACATGATCCGCAACCAGCTACGTCGCTGCAACGTTCCACCCAACCATAGGCCAGCATGCTCATCAATCTCTCAGCAACACTGCCACCCTCGAGCTGGGCATGATTCCTCCAAGGATAGGGGTCAAGGCAGGCTTACACCTAGCCAAGGGACACAATCATCCATACCTACACTGCTGGGTTTACCAGGCCTTCCACAATCGTCCAAGCCAGCACAGTCCAAGGAACAACCACTGCATACCCGCAGTAAACCAATTCATTCACAACTCTGTGATGAAGGCATAAACAACAGGGTGGCAACCCCAAACCAAAATGAGACACAGCTCAAGCCCACAGGGCAATTCAGAGTTGTTCTTGGCCCTAACATGGCCAAAACAACTCAGCTGCAACCCAAAACTAGGGTACTTCAGCAGCCACACTCACAATGCAAACGATGGCAACTACACAGTCCCAAAGCAGGGAAGAAGACACAGCCAACAGATGTGGAGATCGGCAGCCACAACCCCACAATGAATGATAGCATCCATCCATAGTCCCAAAACAGGGAAAAAGCCAAACTCCCAGCACAGTCCGCAGACCAAGAATTACACGCATGTAACCACTCAGCAATTACAGTCTAACATGGAAAACAGCTTCCACATGACTTCCAACAGCCCCAGACGTAACAGCATCCACAATCACCACGATGAAATGCAAATAGTAGTCCATCCTGGACAATTAAGAAAACAGAAAGACTTACACAGTCCCCAACTGGGGAAAAGCTACATACTCCCCGCCTGTGCGTGAGGAGGAACAGCTCCGCTTATGCACGCGGATGGACAGACAACCGTGAGAGTGAACTCGCTTCCCTCTGAGCACGGACGAGGAATAGACCACGATGGGGAACGAACAACCCACAGAGAGCACGTGTGGTGAGGAGCCCGACCAACTGCCTGCGTGAGGGTGAAAACAGACCGTCCCTCTCTCTGCGTGAGAGTGAGCAGACTTACTGGAGGAATGAACCTTCTCTGCGCGTGAGGAAGGTGAACCGACCCTGGAGAGAATGGGGAAAATGGAGTCGTGGGAGGGAGGAGTGGATGCAGTCGTGGGTGGAGTGGGCATGTGGGCAAGGGACTGTAAGCCCTGCCACCCCACTCCCAAAGGTAATAACTTCCCTCAACCACCAGCAGCCATAACTGCCTCAACTACTCAAAACAAGACATTGAAAAGGTTGGTGAAACAAGAAAGGTGGCAACACATGGGTTTTTCCCCCACAAACCAAGGTTTGACATCCCCCACCCCTTATCCTTTGAAATCATGCCCTTTTCATTCAACGTTGCACTGTCGTAGCTGGTTGTGGTTTTAGTTTTAATTGATGTGCGTATTTACATGATGCCGAATTATAATGTGCCAAATGACACGATAAACCATCGACAACTATCCCCATTGCTGAAACACACACACAACCAAAGCGATGGTGGGGCTTTTTCCTTGAGCTCCTCACCACGATTAGTTACAATATATACATCATGCAAACGGGGTCAAAACCGGGGACATTACATTTTTCCTGTAATCTTGAGATTTTTCAGCTAGAGCTTCACGTTCTTGCTGCAATTCAATCAATGAAAAAATTCTTCTTTGAATATCATTAGGCTCTTCCTAACTATCCTGAAAAAATTTAATCACTGGAATACCTAACTGGATTTGAAAAACAACATCAGTACCATACACCAACTGAAAACGAGATAAACCAATTTCTTTCTTGGTGGTTATTCTATCTGCCCAGAGTGCATACTTCAACATTGAATCCTAATATCTCTTGTTCTGATTTAAAAAAATTCTATTGCTATGAATGATATTTTTGTTAGTTGATTCTGACAATCCATTCCCCTGGGGGTAATAGGGTGTATAATGTTATAAAATAATTCCATTTTGTTCACAAAAAGTAACCATGGCCTTAGACTTAAAAGCCTTATCATTATCAACCAACAACTTTTTAGGACAACCAAATCTACTCGGGATATTTTCTTGAATGAAGTTAATGATTACCTTATCAGTTTCATTCCGTGTAGGAATGGCTTCCACCCATTTTGTGAAAAAATTAGTAGTTGTAAGTATCCATTTTTGCTGCCCAGAGAAAGCAGGATTGATCTCACCTATAAAATATAGAACCCATGGTTGGATAAGAGCATTTACCACAATGGGCTTCAAAGGTAAGGACACAAGTTTTTGTTTGCCAGAAAATTTTTGACATTGAATACAAGACCTGACCTACTGATAAACATCACAAAACAAAGAGGGCCAATAGTATCCAGAACTTAAAATTTTATAAGATGTGGCTTTCCAATGTTTATGACCTCCACAAGCACCCTCATGTAATTCTGAAATGACCTCTTCAGTTTTTGGTTTCTCCAAACACCTAAGTAACACTCCTCCTGGATCTTTCCAATGTAGTTGTTGATTTATTATACTATATTTGGTGGCCTTCAATTTTAAGGATCTACTTGCCTTCTTATTGAAATGAATAGGACACTGCAAATGAAATAAAAAAATGAACTATATCAGCATACCATTTTGATTCTGCATATTTATCCATGATCTTCTCTTTATCTTACCCTGCTTGCAACTCCTCCTATATTGATTGACCTGCTATCAAATGAAGACCAAGGGCTTCACAACTTGAATCAGCCAATAATCTTGCTAGACCCTGTCCTTTTACAAGCTTAGGAGGTTTAATCTTCACATCATATTCCATAATTTTTGCAATCCATTTTCCCCGCTTTCCTTCACTGTATGGCTGAGTTAAATTTTCTTTAATAGCAGCATTAGGTACATAAGAAATAATCTTCAAATGCAAAATATAGATTCTAATTTTTTTTAATGCTTTTACCAGTGCATATGCTTGTTTCTCCAATGTACTGTATTTTAACTCGGAATCTCTGAGATTCTTGCTAAAGAAAGCTATAGGCTGCTCTAATCCATCTGCATTTTTCTGTAATAAAACAACAGCTACTGTGCCTTGAGATGTAAAAAAGAAAGTAAAAAATACTTCGAAAAGTCTAGGATTACCAGCATTGGTGCTTCTGTAAGGGCTTGTTTGATCTTCTCAAATGAAGGTCTAGCTTATGCAGTCCACTTTACCTCCTGGTCTTTCTTTAACATGGATGTTATCTGTTTTATTGTTTCAACAAAATTTGGAATGAACCATCTCAGAAAATTTATTTTTCCAATGAATGATAGAACATCTTTCTTACTTCTTGAAAGATCGATTTTCAAAATAGCTTTGATTCTTTCAGGATCTATTCTAATTCCATCTGCTGAAACTAGATGTTCTAAGAGCTTACCTTTCTGAACAACAAAATGTGAGTTCTTAGGATTTAATGACAGTCCAAACTTCCTATATTTCAAAAAGGTTTGTTTGCGGTGTTTCAAATGTTCCTCATCAGATTGAGAAAAAACTGTGATATCATCTAGATAAATTACTACAAATTTTTCCTTTTCTCCAACAAAGGCTATATCCATAGCTCTTTGAAAAGTTGCACCAACATTCATCAAACCAAATGGCATCTTATCATACATAAATATACCCCAATGGGTAGTGAAAGTTGTTTTCTCCCTATCATCTGGATGCATAGCAATCTGGTTGTAACCTGAGAATCCATCCACCATTTAAATTCTCTGAGCACCTACTACTTTCTGTAAAATTTGCTCAATATTGAGCAGTGGATAATTATCCTTTAGTGAAGCTCTATTCAAATTGTGAAAATATACACACAACCTTATCTCTCCATTCTTCTTTCGTACTGGAACTAAATTTGCCACCCAATATGAGTATCTGAGTGGAACAATTATCTTTGCATCCAATAATTTTTTGACTTCTTTCTCTATGACTTGAAACAAGGTTGGATTAATTCTTCTTAATTTCTGTCTAAAAGGTTTCACATTTGGCTTCAAAGGAACCTTATGTTGAAAAATGCTAGTATCATAAGTTCTTATATCTTCATAAGACCAAGCAAATATGTCACTATACTCCTTCGATAATTCTATATACATGTTCCTTTGTTCAATTGAGAGAGATTTGGAAATTTGCACTATCTTGGGTTGATCCTCAGTACCAATGTTACAACTTATAGTATTCTCCTCTAAGGATTGCATGGTTGGCCTTAACAGAATATCATATTTAGAAAAAATCCTTTCCAATGGAACCAAACCCTTGGGAATAAAATTTCCCTTCAGCTCAACAATTGTATTTTCCGAATATTCAACAGTATCATCAACTTCATCACCCTAATCCTGGTCAATACATGAATTTGAAAACTATCCAATTAACTCCAAGAACCTTTTTATTTCCAAATCATCTTCAAAAACTCTCCATTGTCTGGTACCGAAGGCCTATATCCGATTTCAATTGGACATTTTAACTGGGTTTGTTTTGGAATTTTAAAGTGTGTGGTTTCCAAAGTAAGTGAATCAGTTGTTTGATTATGATCCCTGGGAATGAAAGAAATATTGAATTCTATGAAGTAATTTTCAATGATATCCCATACCTCGTTTCTATACACCTTCAACAAATCCTGTTTTACTTGATATTGGTCCCTCACCTGTTGGACAACTAATTCAGAGTCACCATAAATAGAAATCTACTAAATTCCCAGGTCTTTTGCAGCCCTTAAACCAAGTATTAATGCCTCATACTTTGATGTGTTATTAGTAGTCACAAATTCCAACTTATACATCAAACTAATCACCTCTCCACCAGGAGAAATCAAAACAATGCCAACTCTCGCTCCCTCCTTGGATGAGGAGCCATCAAAATACATCTACCATAACTCATCTTTTTTCTCAACAATACATTTGATTGGCGCTTGTTTTTCGACTCATAGCATGCCATTTGTATCTTCATCACTGAAATGTAACATACAAGACCCTAAGTCTTCCTGCACATCATAAAGAGGATGATTCGTTGGTTTTTTATCATCTGTGACAATATACGCATGCTATAGCTCTTTGTACAATCTTCTATTTTATCCCCCAAATACAGGAATAGTAGCATATGTCAAATCCATCTGCAATGTACCACCTACTTTATTTTCCCAAGATCTCGAGAGTAAAATACCAAACTTAGGAGTAACTTCAGCAACCACCACATCCATAATCACACTCTTCATGGGTAATTGAGTCAAATTGACTACAAGATCCTTAATCACTCCTAGGAATTTAACAGCTCTGGAATCAAATGCATATAAATCATGGTATGGTTTTGTGATACTCAAACCAAGAGCCTCCATGACTACTTTAGGAATCAGGTTATGAGAAGCTCCATAATCCATTAAATAGTTATGAATCATTTGATCATGTACATTTAGGGTTATATAGAAAGGTGGAGAAGAATTTGAATCATTTTCAGTCTTATTAGCTAAAGCATAACCAATAATGATTGTAGGGTATTCTTCTTGTAGATTCATAGTATCTAAAGGTATCTGACTAGCAGGTGAACCTAACATTTTTAAGATGAGATTCATATAACAAGGATTCTCCATCAATTCAATAAATGGTACTGGAATCTTGATCTTAATTCATTCTCAAAATTAAAACTTTGCACATTTTTGTTCACTTCTTCAATCTCTGCGGCCTTGTCTTGGTCACCATGATTTTGTCTCTTTTCCTGTGTTTGATTAGATAACTGCTTGGGAGGAAGAGCTGTCTTCTTTTTGGGGATCTAAGAAACTTGTTTTGGACCAGACCTCAAGTTATAAGACTTTTCAGGTTCAGATTGACATAGGCCAGCTGAAAATTTAGGGAAAAAATGACTTTATTCTTGATAAATATTTGAATAAAAAAACTCAGAGTTCTGAAAATAATATTCAGTTAAGAAACCCTACGATAATAATTCCCCAAATTAATTCAAATCCTGATTTGAATCTTCATACTACAAATCTTCACCTTCCTCAATTTCGTCAGCTACATTATTTTGGAGTGGAGGAGGAACTATGTGATATTCATTCTCCCTTCTTTCCCTTTGAATGTCATTGTTTCTTTGCTCTCTAGGGATAAATCTAGGAGCAAATGGGTGCCTAAATTGATTAGGATTCCTTTCTCCTTCTTTTGTAGATTTATTTGGATTCTTATCTAATTCCAGCTTATTCAGTTTTGCAATTAATATTTTTACCAATTTAGTCATCTCATCTATTCTAGTCTCTGTTGTTTGAGATGTAGAAGTTGATGGAATCACCTCCTTTTTACCCTTTCATTCAAATATTTGATGATCTAAATGTTCTTTAATCCTGTTTGAAGCTAAAATGTTTGATTCCACTTCCAATGCATCCTCCTTCATATTTAGTAAATTCACTGACCTTCTTTCTCTTAAATGCAAGGAAAACTCATGATCAAAGAAATTTGCATAGGTTAGCTTAGCTAAGGTTTTAGAAGGTTTGATTTCATCTGGGATCCTATCATACATCTTATTAAACGTTTTTAGAAATCTGCTATAGTTTCATCTTTTTTCCTTTTAAAAGCTCCAAACTCTGTAATGTAATAAGTATGATCCTTTGTGTCTCCCCATTTCCTCATAAACACATCTTGTAGTTCTTCTATAAGAGTTATTGAATTAGCTGGTAATTCTCTGAACCATCTCCTTACCTTCCCATCCAAAATATGAACAAACATCCTCATCCATACATCTTTAGCTTCAATATTCTGATTATCTGCATAACTCATAAATGCATCCCAATGTTCTTCAGCAATAGTCTCACCTTGACCATTAAACCTAGGTAAGTATTTATGATAATCTCAGCTAGGGAGAGCATCCAAGGGATGAGGGAGAACTAAAGGAGCATATCTAGCAGCTACCATTTGATCCATCATGTTAAGAGGCTGTTGTGCTACCATTTTGAAGCTACTTTGATTTGATGAAGAAAAAGGTTGACCAACTTTGATTGAACTTTCCTAAAAAGGGGTTTTACTAGATTTAAACTGAAACAAGGGAATCTTACCAGAGACCTTAGTTTTTTCTTTTTTATAAGACTGTGGATTAGTGAAAATATGAAAGGTCTCGGTTAGTATAGAAGGGACTAACCAAGACATATTTTTTTTCTCTTTTGAATATGCAAAAGGTGATACTAACTCAGACTGATCAGGAGTAAACAAAGAAGGAGAAGACTAATATTTTCAAATTTTTCTAGCTTCTTTCAAAATCTATTCTGTATTTGAGACACCCAAATGCAAAGGTGAAGTAGGTTTCCTTCTTGTTCCAATCTTTCTAGTAGCCACTCTGAACCACTGCTTGGTAAAAATGTAGTTTGAAATATTTTCTAATTGTGTTCACCTCTCAAAATCAGATGAATAATGATATCCCGTGGAATATATACTTTAGTTAGGTCCCCGACAACGACGCCAAATATGTTTGTGCTAGAAATTGTTCCTAGACTACAAAGGGAACAAGTTAGTACAATCTCAAAACAAAAAGCAAAAATGGAATTGGTTTTTGTGTTTTTTGGTTGGAAAGTTCATTTACAAGAAGGTCAACAATTAGCAAGCTAATATAGGAACTGAGTCATGAAATAACATAGTGAATTGAGATATAAATGCATAAATAATAAATATAAACCATAAACATTGATAAGCACAATACTGGTTCTGTCCACAACACATAAGCATTTACATGAATAAAAACATTAATCAAGAAATGAAGTAATGAGTTGAGTGATCAAACAGACCNGTTGAGTGATCAAACAGACCATTAACAAAAACAATTTAGAGGATAAATGGCTTATATGTGTGTGTGTGTATATATATATATATATATATATATATATTTCAGTCTCAGTCTTCAACACTTACATGAGAGTTAAAATGTATCAGCTTGAACATACATCCAAAGTCCTCAGCTCTAGAATCCTTCTTGCAACAAATATCGAACCCTACCCCAATCAAATTTCCTCTTTTTATCATTTTACAAAATAGATTAGTTTCACAACTGCTTCATAACTGTCTTTTAGGTTTTAATTTGAACTAGTTACAAAAATAGTTGCTTCTTAACTTCGAATCTTTTAAATCAATAAAATGTTAACTATTGACTGTGTTATAACAAAACAAAATATTTAATAACTGAAAAATTAGGTAGCAGTCATAACCGCTTGGCTGCTTTTGCTAGTATAGCGATCCCCTCCAAGGCATGAGATTGCTTCTTAGCTCGCTCATGCTCTATTTCTAGACTTCTAACTCTGTTTAATAACATTTCATTCTTCTTGCTTAACTTCTAAACTTGTTGGGTTAAATGTTCAGTTTGATTCTGGATTTCTCTTTTTCTCTTTAATGCTTCTTTTGAGATAGCTATTAGTTCTTGATAGTGTGCATTAATTTCTTCCAGGTCTTCTCTTAATCTCCTACTGGTCATTACCAGCCTATCATTAGTTTCATTAATAAACTCAATCTGTGACGTATGTTGCTGCAAATTTTTCCTTAGATTTTCAACTTCTGAATCCATGTCCACTTCTCCATGCAATGTAGAATCCTGGTTTGACAACCAAAGAATATTCAAGTTTTTAAATATTAAATCTTCTTCCTGCCTCCCCTTCATTACCTCCTCTGCCAATGAAGGTCCCGCATTCATACCCTTTTCTATAATGTAAGTAGTCTGCCCTTCTGAATATTTATGTCCTCCTTGAACTAGTTCTAATGAAAATTAATGATCCTCCTTAATATAGTCTTGCTTTGAGCTCAAATTCTCTTCACTCTCCATATTTTCTTCAGTGAAAGAATCTTCAATGATTGTAATCTTTTCTTTTTTCAATTTAGGGTTTAAAATTCTCTTCATATTTAATCCGAGTTTGTTTGTAGGTCTGGTCTTTGGGCTCCATTTCACTCCTTCTAACTGCATAAGAGATTTCTTCTGTACCTTTACATTTTGGATTTGTAAAATATCACCCTTTGAATAAGTTGCAACAGAAACTTTAGTTGAGAATTCCTGTATACATATAGAACTTTGATTTTGTTCTATTGAAAAAATATCTTCCTTCGGATTCAACTCAAATGTCTTCTCCATTTTTTTTCATCCTCGAAAACATGATCTTGCTCATCCTCTAATGTTTTTCCTCGATCTTCATCAATAGGCTCTTTGAATCCCTGACTAGAACTATTTTCCTGAAGGTTATCTTGTTCTAAATCTTGAAACATCTCTTTCTTAAATCTTTTAACAAAACCAAATTTTTTATTGGTCAAGCTTTTCTTTACATGATCATCCTGTTCATTAGTAAAACTTCACCAGAATAAGAAGTGATCCCAACTCCTGTTTTTCTTCTGCAAGACTATGCATATGATCAATTTGATCAAGCCGTGGTGAAATACTGATTGGTTTGTATGATCGAAATTTCCTCTAAATCTATTTGACATCTTCTGGAGACTTTTTAAGAGAAATAAGGGTAAATTCATCTTGGACTACAGATTTAAATGCTGTAAAAATCTAACGTGGTATTTAAACACTAATGCAAACCTACCATCACATGTAATGTAGTTCTATACAATACCAATGGCTTCCTTCCATTCTGGCTTAAACTTTTCTAAATGAACTCCTTTGCCCCATTCTAGGTTTTCATTTCTTAGTAGTAGGAAAAGATTAGGATCAAAACTAAAAGGAATCTTTTAAACCAAGATTCTCCCTCTATTTGAACACTCATAGCCTCAACTATTAAATCCTCTATTACCTCAAACCTAAGAGTATCAAATGTTACAATGTCATTGATGAAATTTTGGGCAAAATGATGTGAAACTTCAGGATTGAAACCAATTATCTTCTCAAAGAATGTAAACCACCCTGTTGTTTTGAATAATGCTGCGCATTCTGGAAATTTAATGGCCCAACTTGTGTTTGTAGGTTCAAACTTGTTAATATTTTGACTCTTTCCCATATCTATGCTGTAACTTGGCTCGTGTACTTCTCTAAGAAACATCAAATATTTTCTAACCACGTTCTGCAATAATGAGATTCATAACCCAAACTAAAAATCATGAGAGTTAAAAAACACGATTTTCTCAATGATATTTACACATCTTCATACATTTGTCATAATATATGGAACCGGGTTATGTACATGTATCATGATTTGTTCAACATGTGTCTAAAAATCTCCCATTATACTCGATTGCAATGACCACAATATATCATCAATCCACCACTTTTCCCAATGATTCATGATTCCTGCAGTGGTTCATTGTATAGATCCTGAATTTTGCACTACAGGAATCTCCTTATGATATATTTGCCAAAAATCTCAAACCAAGGGTTATAACTTGGATATATACCTTGGAAAAATATAGAATTTTCAGACTTTGAAAGACATATGATACATAATAAGCCATTAAAAATAAAAATTAAGAAATGAAAGAAATAAATTAAAGTAAACTATAACCTATAAAACCAAACAAAATGCATTTAAAATGATTAAGATTTAAAACAAGCTCAAAATGAAAATAAATAAGAAACAAACCTTTGAAAAACCACACATACAGACTAGGAACAATGTTCAGTCTTAACATAATCCACCCACACCCTCCCCTCCACTATTCCCATCCCCCATCGCTCTCCCATGCCCCCCTCCTTCACCTTCCTCCCGTCCCTCCCCTCCCCTACGCCCCCACCTTGTCAAAAAAATAAATCCTTGACGGTAGCAAGAATTAGATAGGTGAGATATGATATCTAAGGAGTGATGGAAAGTCAACTAAAACATTCCAAAAAAGAGAGAAAAGTATGGAGGATGCGTTGTGTAAAAGATAGGCAGTTTCTATGTTACTAGATTTCCCCCTTTCCACTTTAAAACTGCAAAAACAGTGTAACTGTGAAAGACAGGAAATGTGAAGTAACTAATTTGGGTATTCTGTATAGTTGGAAGAATCTTATCTAGAATGTTTGTAAGGCATTCCTATCTATAAACATGGAAAGTGTTCACTAGAATTGCTAATGGAGGCCAACTACCTAGTCTAGAACCTAGGAGATTAATCATGAAGATTAATAAATATAACCTAAGTATGGGAATGTGTTTTTTATTATTCCAACACCCCCCGTAATCCTTCCTTATGTGAAATATCATAAATATATCAGATATATATAGGTATATAGGGCCTGACAACAAGGCTATGGTCACCCTTTACAATTACTTTGTCCGAAGAATTGAGGAAAGAGGCAAAACCACCTAGAGAAAATCCTCCCTCAAGAAAGGACAAGGAAGGTAAACCAAAAATGTTGAACTAATAGTGTTGTTGCTCCAAAACTCAAGCTGACATGATGCTTTATCAAATGATTAGAGGTATCTTCTTCTTGGGAAGAAGATAAATATGCTCAATTGGATAGGGAACATTAACAATTATAGGATGGAAATTGGGACCTTGTAGAACAACTAATATCCACTAATGTAAGAGCAAAATTGGCTGCTTAAGAGACTTGAAAATTAGACTGATATCAAGTCCAATGAGACTTGTGATGGTTGAGCCAACAACTTTGAACTATGTAAAGTGAAATCAGCTCTAAATAATCTGAATTGTCTTGAAACTTTGAACCAGAAAATGTTGTAGCATCTCCAAGAGTGATGAACAAAGGTTACAAAATATCTTTGGACATGAAATATAATCTAAAAGCAGATCCAAAATAGGTTCTATCATATCCAAAATTGAGGAACAATATTTCATCGTGTGCCAATACTTTAGCAGTGTCTCTATCTTTAGTAGAATTGTGAAACATTGTGCTAGTCAACATGTAGGAATAGGTAGAATGAATCGGATCTGAATAAGTAAATGCATCTACATCTCTCTCACACTTTGATTCAGACTTCAAGACATCCAAAATATCAGCAGCTTTCACATCATCTTCAATAGAAGCATGTAGAGGATCTTCAGAAACTAGCAATTCACCTTCAAAATCAGCATTTGAAGATAAAATGGAGAACAATTGGTGAAATGAGAGTTCTTATTCAACAATGGTATTGGAGGCTCCATTATTCACTTCATTTTAATCATTAGAATCATAAGAATATGAATCAAGATCTTCAACTTCAAGAGATACATAAAAATATGGCTCTTCAATATTTGCTTCTTGATAGCAAGAGGAAGCATTCAAATCAAAGAGAATGGTAGCAACATGAATTGCATGAGAGACTTCATCATCATGAACAACTTTTTCAGAGAAAGTAGAGGTTGATAAATATTGAAAAAGAATGATAATGAATGAACACATCTTAAAGAATGATAAATAAATGATTATTTATTCAATAATTATTGATATTATTACATGGTAACACATCCTTATAAAGGAAAAATAGAATTTCCAAAGAAGCAACTCAAACTAGCTCATAAGGCAAGCTTAATAAAACCAGAAAAACCCCTTAGGTGTATAAAGAACTTTCCTGTCAAGGAGGTCACGAATTATATAGGAGAGATAGGATATCTAAGGAGTGATGTAAATTCAACTAAATCATGCCAAAAAGGAGATAAAATGATGGAGGTTGAGTTGGGTAAAAGATAGGCAGTTTCCATGTTACTAGCTTTTACCCTTCCACTTTAAAACTGCAAAAATAGTCTAAATTTGTGAAAGGCAGGAAATGTGCAGTTACTAATATTGGAAGAATCTTATCTAGAATCTACATGAGGAACTCCTGGGTATAGACATGGAAAGCATTGACCATAATTGCAAGTGGATGCCAGCTATCTAGTCTGGAACCTAGGAAATTAATCATGAAGATTAATAAATATATCCTAATTATGGGAATGGTGTTTTATTATTCCAACACACCTCACCTACCCCTCCCCCACCGCACCTCCCCCCACCTCATCTCCCCTCCTCCACCTCACCTCCCTCCCCTCTCCCACTCCAGCACATCACCTCCCCCTCCCCCACCCCCATCCCCTCCCCCATGCCACCTCCACCCACCACACATACCACCCCCCCGCCCCACCCACCTCACCTCCCTCTCCTCCCCTATGTCACCAAGAATCGCGTCTCCTGTTAGGGATGTAATTTGGGCACCCAAATGGGGCCCTAGGAAGGAGTGGAGGGGGAGGTAGTGTGGGGTAGGAGAGGGAGGTGAGGTGGGTGAGGACAAGGTGAGGTGGGGGAGGATGAGGTGAGGTGGGGGGAGGGAGGTTACAACGAGGTGCATGGGAGAAGGATGGGGGATGGTTGGAGGGGAGGGGAGGGCGTGGGTGGATTAGTTTAGGTTTTTCATTTTTTTAAATAAAGTGTTATTCATTTATTTTTGAAATGTTTTTTATTTATGTTTAACATTTTATGATGATGATGATTAACATACATCTGAGACCAAATTTGGTCTATCGAAATTTACAAAGAAAGAAGGGAATTATCTGACTTGATTTAAAATGTTATTTTTAATACAAATAATCTAAAATCATATCAAAATATTATCTCTACTGCTAATTTGATGAAAATTCTAATGAAACTTTTGCACTCAATCAGTCAACTTTCAGAACTAGGAAAATGAGTGAATGTTGCTAAGACTTTGGTAAAGAGGGAAGCAGGATTATGGGATAAATTAGGGAAAATTTAGGATAGATAAATCATAATCCCTATCACTTTTAAATCAGGGTCCATATATGTTTTGGAATCAGCTCCATTGAAACCTACTCCCACACTTCTAGGTCATCCGACCGTGCAACTAGGAAGATTCTTTCACATACAAAAACCAGTGGATTGAGGAAACTGATTTGGCATGGTATTAAGTCTATCATACATGTATATAAATTTATATTCAGGTTTTAAACAAGGCTGGACAGTCACAGGGAATATTAAGGGTCAGACTATGAAAACTAGTTACTGGGATTGTGCAACTGGTCAAGATTCAGTGCTTTCCAAATGCAATAAAAGAGGCACTAAAATTAGGTTTTAAAAATTGGATGGAATAAATGTGTAGTTAAATAATTTTTATAACAAAAATTAAAACAAATGGACTTGTTTATATACATAAATTACTTTGAGCTGGAAAACTAGTCATTTTAGCAATGGAATCTAGGTAGGGTGTAAAAGATTGATACTAAAATCAGTAAAAACATATCAGAATGTTATGAAACTTGAATATAATGTAAATAATAACATATTATATCCATTAAAGTCTAAATAATTCCCAAAATATTCATAGAGGTAACCTTTCATAGCACAATTCCAAAAATATGACTCCGGAGCTAAGAAACCCAAGAAAATCGATCCCTGAACCTCCCAAAATTTGGGAGTGACCTGAAGGTGGTATGAACCTGATATTTAATAGTAAATTAGAAATAATTATATATATAATATAATATTTATGTTTAAATATCCATTACATAGCTCCAAAATTTCTAGAAGATCATAGAACAAAGAGAGGAAGAGAAGTAGAAGGAATGTCACTAGTAGGAGGCCTCAAAGTTCTCCAAGATGATCTGATAATGGAATCAAAGAGAAATAAACACCTGAAAAATACCTCCTTTAATTTATTCCATGACTTGAGATACCAAAACACCAGAGTAATTGGCTAAGGGGCACACCACCCAAAGCTTTAGTTGAGCCACAACACTCAACTATTGAGAGCAACTCTCAAACTCCAAAACACAAAATGATCAAAATTTGTGAGAGGGGTGTGATATCATTGTTTTATATCATAATTAGGATTCAATTTTGAATTTGGTTCAATAGTTGTCCCACTTCACTTTCCCAATGCGCCCTCATGAATGTATGAGGAAACTTGCTTGCTTTCTTGCGTTTCCCATGACATGCATTTTTCTCCCTTTCGAAACTATTCCCTCCAAGAGTTTTATGATTTTAGAATCACTTGATTTTATCCTATTTAAAAACTATGCCCTTCCTGAATTTAGTGTGACTTACCTTTTTTCCTTTTTAGAAATTGTTCCCTCCAAAAGTTGCCTACTTTTCATCCTAACAGTTTTTTTCACTTGCCTTCTTTTTGCACTGCTTTTCTGATTGATTGTTTTTCTGCCACTTTCTATATTTTTCTAGATTTATGGATATTTTTTTATTTTTACATGGTTTCCATTTACACTAACAACACATTCTGTCCACAAGGCCCCATGTGCCACCTTAGCCACCAAGCACATGTATTAGGTGTAAAACTTAAATAAATTCATAATATTTAATAATGAAATATTTATAATCCTACTATGGGTAATTATTTTATCAAAATGACCCCATTATTAATTAAATTATTATTCCACTAGGAATCATGGGGTTCTCAATGGATAAGGGTTTAATTTGGGGACATGACATTCCTCCCCTCCGAAAATTGTTTCTCCTAAGCAAGAACCAACTCCAACCATCTATGGAGCCAACCAATGACTTCAATCCTCAATATGTGTTGTTGGCTATCCAAAATTATAAATCCTCAATTGCAAGATAATTAACAAAGTTCCACCATGTTTATGATGCATCACTCTGATTATAGTCATTCCCCCAATGTCTAACCCTTCTTCCACAAAATTTTCACTCGGTTAAGATAACTGAGTAGAATTCTTGGATCCCACTACCTCCTCTGTAGAGATCTAGATTCTCCTACCACTTTTGGAAAGTTGTCATCCCAATAAATTCCAGGGTCCCACAACCATATTGGAATCCCATCACTTCCCTTGCTTCCAAAAACTTCCACCATCAGTTTCAGTAATATTTGGACATACTCTTGTGCAAGCTGACTTTTGTCATGAACTGTTGCATTCCACATTCTATGAATGCAAGATGATGAATTTTCCACATATATGCATACCCAATCCTTGTATTTTTGTGTACCCAATGCATCCAATTGTTTCCATACATTTCTTTTATGCTTCTCACATAATATGGCAATTCCATATGCAACTACAAACCTACTACAAATGCAAAGGAAACTCTTACCAATGTGAGCCAAGCTTGCACACCCTTTAGTCTCCATCTTTGTTATTTATCTACCCATCCAATACATGGATTAATAGAAAAGTTTTCTTGATGATCCATATAGGATGTGATCATCCATATTCCTCATGATGAATTATTCCACCCATAAAGGTAGATCATGAAGTCTTTCTTCCAAGACTTGAATGTCAAACAATGCTTCACCCATGCAAGAAAGCATGGGGCACCCATGAATCTTCATTTCAATGATATACTTGTCTACCCAATCCCTGTATAAACAAATACCACTACATGCAACCTCAAACAATATCTCCTTAGTTATTTTTCCCATAGCTAAGTCCTCCTCGTGACTCTTCTTCAAATAAACAAATGCTTGACCAAAATTTTCTTCATCTTTCCTCTTCATAAGAGCATTCAAATCTGAATTTTTCTCACGATCCATCATCACCCGAGGCTCCTCTACAAAACTATATGTAATCAGCCTTATGTTCAATCTGACTTATAATGGTATTGGAGGAAAAATGTATCCCTCCCAAGTCCATATAAAATTGTTTTTCAAACTGGTAGGAAATGAATATATGACAAGAAAAACTCTTACCTTCTTGTGAACTCGTCTCTGAGGTGTGGTTATCCAACCAATCCATGGATGAATCAACACACTTATTGGATGGTCCAAGTGGATCAAATGTAAATACATCCTTCAAAATAATTTATTTCTCACATAAGGGTATCTTGCAATTCTCCTGATGCACTTCTAGCACTCGACCAACTTCCTCCATGATAGTTCTCTCGCAAACATCATGCATTTTGGATTTACCTTATTTCCTATTAAATTTGCCAATGAATGATGTGTAAAAGAGTCTCCTAATAAGGTGGTAAATAATGGTGCATCCTTAGATCTACATCTCTGTTATGTACTCATCTACCCAATCCTTGGATAAATAAGCACATCTGCTAGTTGATCCCCATGAATTTTCCTCAATTATCTCTCCCATAGTTGAATACTCCTCATCATTATTTAAAACAAGTGCTTGTCTAATATATTCAATATCACCTCCCTTCACAAAAACCTATAAATCAGAATTTTCCTCATGTTCAAATCTCTCATGAGGTTCCTCCCGATGTGAAGCAAGCGCTCTACAGTTAGACTCCATGACACTGCTTCCTTCAAGAACTTGTATCACTGAATAGTCTTCATTCTCATCTTGTGCATGAGGTCCCTAAAAATCATGATGTGCACAATTAGCCACACCTGTAGGATCACTAGTGGTTCTGGTAAAGGAATAAGAATCTCCCACTTCTACATGAAATTGCTTTCCTTTGGATATTGCTCCGCCTTCAACAAAGTTGAGAGAAATGTATCGATCTATGAACAACTCCAAGTAGTCATTATTCATCTCTTCCATCTCTCTTATAATGATGCGTAATTCATAGCTAGAGACTCTTCCAATAATTCCACTTTTTCTCTCCTCCATCTGGACTCTTCCAAAAATATCTTTAAGAAGCTTGTGTGCACCATTGGTTCTAGATAGAACTTGTAGTAACATTTCCTCTATGACAAAGAGTAGGATATCTAAGTCACTCCGTGGCTTGTTTAAAACACAGTGTGTTATACCACATATTGGACCATACCTCATAGGTGAGTCATGAAAACTCCCATCCAATGATTTAGCCTTGTCATTGCATTCATACTTAGCACCCAAAATTTGAGCCCCAATACCAAAAGACTCAACCGTGGAAATATTCTCCTTGGGAGTAGCTACATATGCATAATGACACAAAGGAATATAGAAATCAGAATTTTATTCATGCCTTTGCATCCTATATTCCTCCTCATGTGGTATGGATATGGTGGTATTCTCTTCCATCAAACCCTCTGGAACACACTCAAGTGGTGGTGGCTTGTATGTTGCTTCATTTTGAATATCAAATGGTGAGTTCAGATCTAATCTATATTCTTCTTTTGGATATGATCCAAAATATGTCTTACCACCATTAACCACATCATCCTCATTTGTAATGATTTTTATGTCACCAAAAAAGAAACTAGAAGTGATTTTACCTCCCACACTGCCAACAATCAGATGTTGAATTTCTAGGCCTTCATCTGTGCATGGATCCTCTTGATCTTCTTCTTGGAGTAACGGGGAACAAGCAAGATCTTCTGGAGCATATTATTTCAAGAAACTTGAGGTTTCTCCTTCTTGAATGGTACTATGATGATCACTTGTGGAGACTCTTCTTGAATAAAAACCAAAGAATATCATAATGCTTGAACATCTTGATGGATTTGATGAAACTTCACTTCTAGTTCCTTCTTACTCCTCATTGCTCAGAGAGGTGGAACAACTTGGCTCCTCTAGGAATGATTTGTTGCTCTTGAAAGAATATTCATCTACATCCTTGGGCTCAAATCCAAATCTGCAATGAAAATACTCTTTGTAGTGTTGGGGCAAGTTTTCAATTGCATCTATCATCTTTGCTAAATCCTTGTTAGGATTAGCCATTGGTGGTTCAAACCTGTTGTCTTCATATTCCAAATTTTCATAAAAGTATCCATCCTTGTTCTTGATATTTTCAAGCCATCATTAAAATATATCACCTCTTGTTCTTCGACAAACTGATCAAAGTCATCATCTTCAACTATTGGTACAACCCTCATGGTTGCAACTTGAATTGGTGATCTGCAAAATTTCTTCCCTAAGAGATTACTTTTCATGGGAGTATAGGAAAGAGCTCTGATACCACTGTAATATCCCTGATATGAAACAGATCAGAATGTTATCTCTTCTGATAATTTATGAAAATTTTAATGAAACTTTTGCACTCAATCAGTCAACTTTGGGAACTAAGAAAATGAGTGAATGTTGCTAAGAATTTGGTAAATAGGGAAGAGGGATTATGGGAGAAAGAAGATAAATTTATTACAAAGAAAACATCTTACCTAACACATTTAAATCAGGGACCATTTAGGTTTCAGAATCAGCTCCGCTGAAACCTCCTCCCACGCTTCTGGGTCACCCAACTGTGCAACTAGGAAGATTCTTTCACATCCAACAACTAGTGGATTGAGTAAAATGATTTGGATTATTAATAAGGTTATAATAAATGTATATAAATTTATATTCATGTTTTAAACAATTTTGGACAGTCACAGGGAATATTAAGGGTCGGACTATGAAAACTAGTTACCGGAATTATGCAACTAGTTAAGATTCAGTGCTTTCCAAATGCAATAAAAGAGGCACCAAAACTAGTTTTTAAACATGGGATGGAATAATTGTGGTGTTAACTAATGTTCATAACAGAAATTAAAACAAATGTACTTGTTTAGATACATAAATTACTTCGAACTGGAAAACTAGTCATTTTGGCAATGAAATCTAGGTAAGGTGTAAACGATTGATACTAAAATCAATAAAAATAGATGATAATGTTATGAAAATTAAATATAATATAAATAATTACATATTAGGCCCATAAAATTTGAAAAAATTGTCAAAAATATTCACAGAGGTAACCTCTCATAGCACAATTCCAAAAATATGACTCTGGAGATAGGAAACCAAAGAAAATTGATCCCTAGACCTTACAAACTTTGGGAGTGACCTGAAGGTGGTGTGAACCTGATATTGAAAAGCACATTATGAATACGTATATATATCAGATCATATTTATGTCTACATGTCCATTAAATACCTCCAAAATTGCTAGAAGATCATAGAACAGAGAGGAAAAGAAGTAGAAGGGTTGTCACTGGTAGGAGGCCTCAAAGTTCTCCAGGATGATCTCATAATGGAATTAAAGAGACATAAAAACCTGAAAACAACCTCCTTCAATGGATTCCATGACTTGAGATACCAAAACACTAGAATAATTGGCTAAAGGGCACACCACCCAAAGCTCCAGTTGAGGCACAACACTCAACCATTGAGAGCAACTCTCAAACTCCAAAACAAAAAATGATAAAAAGTTGTGAGATGGGTGTGCTATCATTGTTTTATAGCATAATTAGGATTCAAGGTCGAATTTGGTTCAATAGGTGGCCCACTTTCCCAATCCGCCCTCATGAATGTATGAGGAAACTTGCTTGCTTTCTTGCTTTTCCCGTGACATGCCTTTTTCTCCCTTTGGAAACTGCGCCCTCCAAGACTTGTCTTCTTTTAGACTTACTTGCTTGTATCCTCTTTAGAAAATATGCCCTTACTTATTTTATGATGACACACCTTTTTCCCTTTTTAGAAATTGTGCCCTCCAAAAGTTGCTTGCTTTTCATCCTGACAACTTTCACTTGCCTTCTTTTTGCACTGCTTTTTTGGTTGATTTCTTTTTTTGCCACCTTCTATATTTTGTGGATTTATGGATATTTCTTTATTTTTCCATGGTTTCAATTTAAATTGACAAATCATTGGGTACACAAGGTCCCATGCGACAGCCTAGCCACCAAGCACATGTATTAGGTGTAAAAATTAAATAAATTCATAATATTTAATAATGACATATTTATAATCCTACTATGGGTAATTATTTTATCAAAATGACCCCGTCATTAATTAAATTATTAATCAACTAGGAATCACGGGGTTCTCAAGGGATAGGGGTTTAATTTGGGGACATGGTATTATTCCTATGCTAAAAAATCTTGAAGAGGAGCTCAATATAGTTTTAGCAAGTTAAGAGTTTACAAAGGTTTGTGTTGTAACAAATACTATGAAATTGAGATCGAATATGGGTGTAAGTAGGCACTCTAAGAGAAAGTGATTTTCATTTTTCAATGCTCCTAGACTCACAAAGATGGAAAATTATTTCTTCCCATGGTGTTTCAAGTTTTTTCATATGTTTTTCAATTTTATTTTGTATTTTTAAATTGTTTAAATTTTTTAATTTTATATCTAGTATTAAAGTTGTTTATTGGCTTTTAAGTTTTGTATTATTTTTTTAAAGTTTTATTTTGTTTTTTTCTTAATTTTTGTATTATTTTCTTTAAATGTTTGTATCATTAGGGCCATGTTTTGGGTGCTCAAATTGGGTCTAAGGGGAGGAGCAAAACTCCTCCCATGTTGTTGAGGAAAATGACAAACTTGAATTTTTTTTGATAAAATACTTTTGTAATGTTTCGACTTTAAGCTTTCATTTTGAGAATAAATATTATGTTTTTAATATGTTATTTACAAATATATGATATAATATTTTTTTTAGTTTATGTGATTCGTAATTGTAATGCCTCGATTTTGACCCCATGGTATTTAAATTGTACATGATGTATATATTGTATTTGAATCATGGCAAGGAGCTCAAGGCTAAGGCATTGCCATTGATTTGGTGCTTTGTGTATAGGTGATCAAGGTTGATTCCTATGGTTATTGTGTTGGTCATGCACATTATATTTTGAATATCATGTAAATGCACAATTTAATAAATACCATAGCTAGCTATGGAACTGCAATGTGAAAGAGATGGGAGCATGATTTCACAAGGAATAGGGAGATGAGTTAGTCAAATCCCTTGAGCCAATAGGGTGTGACCAGATGTCAATGGGGAAACCCATGAAACCTCGGCTACCTGCTGTCCTCTACACTCAATCATTTATTTCTTCCAGGATTTGGTTGAGCTAGTTAATGCCTTGGGAAGATTGAGGAATGGTAGTTTGATTGTGTGGTTGATCCAAACTACAAGTACGCAGTTGTGTTCTTGCTTCTGAAGTAAGAGAACCCTAGATTACATGCTCGGTCATGTTTCTCGTGGGTCATGTTGAACGTTAGGGGGTTAATATTCCATCCCATGGTTGTGGGAGGGGATTATGATTTCATTCTATCATTCACATAGGAGGATTGTTCATTCTCGATCCCACAGTCGTGTTCTTGCTTGGGCAGAGGCATTGTGAACAAATTACTCATCTTTTCACTCTCATGAGCCACAAAACTGGTTTTCTGCAAGTATTTCCCTTTTTTAAGAAATTAGTTGATGTGTTGCAGCGTTATCCCAAACCATAGATTGGTAGGAGACCCTTTTTTTCTCTGTGTTACAGTGTAAATCCTATGTGCTCTGTTTACCTGTGAATTGTTGTGATTTTCACCTTGGTTTGGGTCTGAGCTGTATGCAAGACTGAGGAGTGGAAGAGAAGAGGAATGGGATTGATAAACCTAGTGCAGAGAGGAAACTCATGAAAAGGTAAGAGTGGATAGTAAATCTTCACTACATGCCCTAAAGAGAACTAGAAGGGAAGGCATAGCCCAAGGGACTGTGGAGCAGAGAAGGGGATTCTTCCTTGTGTTGGGTGTGTAGGTAATGTGGATGCCAGGCCAGATAGATCTTGTGGAGGTGTCCCTATCTCTTAAATGAGCCACTATCTTAGTCATTTTATCTTTCCACTACCTTAGCATCCTGATAATCCCAATTGGATATTGGATTGGTTGTGTCTTGTTGTGTTTTGGCCATGTGTAATCCTTCGTTGGACAGCCTAAAAATCCCACTGTGAATGATGGCTTGGTTGAGTTCCTGATAAACCAATTTGTTGTCTTGGATGGTCCTTATTGTGGAAGTTGGATTGACTTTGAACGGTCTGATAAACCCAATCGTATGTTGGCTTGGCTGACTAAGCCTGATAAACCCAACAGTGTTTGGCTTGTAATCCTACAGCTTGATAAACCCAACTGAGTGTTAGCTTGTTTGGAAAGCTTGATAAACTCAACTGGAGGTTGGATTGACTGTGTGTGATATGATTTGGTTGTGTGTAGGTATGATTTTCCCTAGTTCCTTGTGGAAATCATGCCCAAATCAAGGGTGGAAGTTGTGTTGAGAGATTGATAAACACAACTGGCCTATCGTTGGGTGGAACATTGCAACCACATAGCTAGTTGCGGGACAACTCCATCATCAAGATAAGTATTCTATGTCCTCCTTGTTTATGCAATGAATTTTCTTATGAATAAATGATTGAATGAATGAATATGATGAATGCTTGCAATGGTTCAATAGATTTTACTGTGATGAATGTTCCTACATTTGCATTGTGTATGCCTTGTATGTTTTATGCATTTTTTCCTAAGTTCATGTAGGATGGAAGCTTGTTACAAAGTTAGAATGATTCTGACTTAGTGTTTCCGCCCTCTGAAATCTTCCTGGGAAAGGCGGAAGGCAGAAATCAAAAGAGAACAGTTGAAAAAAGGCAGAATGTAGGTTTTTCCCACCTCGAGATCCGCCTGCGGGAGGTGGAGGGTGGAAGCAGAAAAGTGCAGAAAAATTCTAAGGCAAAGTTAAATTTCCAATTTTCAAAGTCCGAGGTCAGAAAGCGGAATGTGGAAGTGCATAAAAGAATAAGGTCGAAAGCTAATCTTTCTGATTCCCAAGTCCCACACTCGAGGGGAAAAAGGCAGAAGGTGGAAGGCAAAACCATGGATAAAGGTTTCTGTCGTTTGTTAGTCTTCCAATTGCCGAGTTCTACACTAGAGGGCGGAAAGGCAGAAGCTGGGAAAAAAGATAAAGGTTTCTGCCATTTGATAGTTTTCTGAATCCTGACTTCAGAAGGAAAAAGGCAGAAGGGAAGAACGTGGAATTTTGTCAAAAAGTTGTATTTCCAACTTCCGAGTTCTAGAGGCATAAGGAGGAACATGAGTTGGATATATCCATCACACCTTGTGCTCCTAGTTCTCAGATTTTGCAGCGGAAAGGTGGAGAGGGGAGTGCAGAGGGAGGAGTGTGGAAATGACATATTCACAGTGGAAAAGGTATTTCCAATCGCAGAAGGAAACTGCTAAGGGAGGAACAACCGTTACAGTAATTTCTAAGCCTGAGAATGAATGTGGAAGAGTGTGTTAATGTCCATGCCCTGTGTTTCGAAAAGGAGAACAAGGGTTCTTGAAGCAAAATTTTTTAACTATCTGCATTATGGGGTATGAGGGTGTTACATTGTGGTATCAGAGCTACTGGTTGCAACACTGGGGCCTAAATGGGCCAAGTGAACGATTGGTAAGTGTTTTTGAATTCTGAGATTGTATAACAGTTTGTTTGATTAACACATTTTTGCAGAGTCATGGTGCATTTGGGAAAAATTGGTTGGCGTGGCCATAATAACCTACGGAATGAATGATGTTCAGAGTCCCTATGAGCACGTGGAATATTCCATGGGTGAAAAAGTCTTAGTTGTAAATGACGAGACAGATTCTAATGACATAAGATATCAAGATACTCCCCAAGACATTGCAACCACCATGAGAAGCTTGATTAAATCTCAGGAAGAGCATCATCAGTTGAATTCCACCATGTTGCATAGTTTGATAGACATCCAAAGGTGGATGAGCTCTCGACATTGTGCAGTACATCTAGAAGGAAGCAAAAACAGTGCCAGAAGAAGAAAGAGATATTCTAGTGGGTCATCTAATTTTGAAGAATACACTGGGGTTTCAAGCTCTTCATCTCACAGAGATAAGAGAAAGAGGCGCTACAGGAACAAATCACAGGATGAATTTAAGAAGGCAAGGCCTCCTACCTTTAATGGTGAGATAAAGAATGGTCAGGTAGCTGAATCTTGGCTTCTTGGGATGAATAAATATTTCCAAGTCCAAGAATACTCAGGAATTATGAAGGCTAGGGTATCCATATTCAATCTGAATGGAAGAGCATCTATATGGTGGGAGCACCTTAGGAAGGTGAGTAAAATCAATGACAGGAAGATAGTGTGGAAGCAGTTCAAGAAGTATTTCAAGTAGAAATACCTCTCTGAAAGGTACTATGATGACAAGATCAAATAATTCCATGAGCTGAGATTGGGATAGCAGACCATGGAAGAGTATGCAAATAAGTTCTTGGATTTGTTGAGGTATGTCAGCTACATCAAGGATGATAAGGTGAAAAACCAATGTTTTCTGAGTGGGATACCTCAAGCATACAAAGACATAATTGAGTTTGATGAGCCTAGAACTCTAGAAGAGGCTATGAGGAAGGATAAATATTGCTACGATCATAACAAAAGAAAACATGATTACCATAAGGCTTGGAAGGACAAGAGAAATGAGAAGTATGACCAAAGGAAGAAAGGTTTCAAACCCTATAACTTATGAAATCATCAAAAGCGGCCATCAGAATATGTGACTAAGCTAGCTAGAGTGATGGATGGAAGGTTAAGAAATCCAAAAGAAATCAGAGGACCTCTCCAATGTTGGAAATGTGGAGGACCCCACATGTGCAGGAATTTCCCACTTGATAATGGGTATGTAAGGTGAGCTCATAACATTCAATAAGTTGAAACAGTGGGTCAAGTAGCAAGGAGTGTCCCTAGGATTTATGCAGCAATGGAGGACTTCCAGGAAAATCATCAGTCAATTGTGGTTGAAGTTGCAGGTAAGATTTTCAAGCAATTTGTTTCTGTTTTAATTGAACCTGGATCTACTCACAGTTATAATACTCCTAGAGTAGTTGAGATTTGTGCTTTTAAGAATTTAAAGAATAGCAAGTTATGGTTAGTTCATCTAGCCACTGGGACTAAGAGAAAGGTTAGTGAAGTGGTAGAGAAATTTCCTTTGGTTATGGATGGATTGGTCACTTATGTAGATCTAAATTTTCTACCACTTGGTTCCTAATATGTTCTCACTGGAATGGATTGGTTGGAAGCACACAGAGTAAATCTTGATTGTTACAACAAGAATTTTGAATACATAGATGAAGAAGGCAACCTAAGGGTTGTAAGAGGAATTCCAAAGGTGATTTATGTTAGGCAGATTTCAGCAATGTAGTTGAAGAAGTTCTGCATGAAAGGTTGCAAAGTGTATGAAGCTCATGTTGTGGAGGCAACAGAGAATGAAACTCCTAGGTTGGAGGAATTTCATGTGTTGTAGGAATTCAGGGATGTTTTTCCTGATGAAGTTCCAGGGATTCCTCCAAAGAGAGACATTGATTTCACAATTGAACTTGTGCCAGGAGAAGCACCAATGGCCAAGACACCCTACAATATCAGTACACCTAAAATTCTAGAGCTGAAGATGCAGATGCAACAGTTGTTCAAAAACAAGTACATCAGGTCGAGTGTGTCTCCTTGGGGAGAACTAGTTCTATTTGTGAAAAAAGAAGGATGGTACACTCAGGCTGTGTATTGATTACAGATAGTTGAATAAAGTCACTTGAAGAATAAATATCCTTTACCTCGAATTGATGACCTTTTTTATCAAATGAGAGGAGTAAAGCTATTTTCCAAGATTGAATTAAGGTCTAGTTACCATCAGGTAAGAATCAAGGATGAAGACATTCATAAGACAGCCTTCAGAACAAGGTATGGACATTATGAGTTTGTAGTGGTACCATTTGGTCTCTCACAAATGCACCAGCTACATTTATATTCCTTATGAATAGTGTCTTCAGTAGGTATTTGGACAATTTTATTCTTGTTGTCCTTGACGACATTCTTATTTACTCAAAGAATGAGGAAGAACATGAAGAACATCTTAGGTTGACATTGCAATTGCTAAGGGAGCATAAGTTGTATGCAAAGTTGAGAAAATGTGACTTCTATAAAGATAGGATTCATTATTTGGGTCACATTATCTTAGATGAGGGCATATCTGTAGACCCTGAAAAGATTGAGGCTATTATGAATTGGCCTACTCCAAGGAATGTAACATATGTAAGAACTTTTATGGGACTTGCAAGTTACTACAGGAGGTTCATTGAAGGATTCTCCAAGGTTGCAAAATCAATCATGTATTTTCAAAATAAGGGGATAAAGTTTGAATGGATTCCAAGGTGTGAAGAATATTCTCACAAGTGCACCAGTTTTGAAAATTGCAGACCCAGAGAAAGATTTTGTGGTGTGTATTGATGCATGCGGTCAAGGACTTGGAGGAGTTCTTATGCAAGACAACCATGTGGTATTCTATGAGTCAATAAAATTAAAGGAGCATGAGAAAAACTATACCACTCATGATTTAGAACTTGCAACCATAGTACATGCTCTCAAGATGTGGAGGCATTACTTAATGGGAAGAAAATTTGAGTTAAGGACAGACCATTGTGGTCTGGAATATTTATTTGAATAGCCAACTCTAAATTCTAGGAAAGCTAGATGGTTGGAGTTTTTATGTGAGTTTGATTTTGTACTCAAACACATAAAAGGAAATGAAAACAAAGTGGATGGTGCACTCAACAGGAAGGTGCATGAAATGCATGTGGCATCTCTTAGTATTTTCAAGACAGATTTGAGACAGTACATTGTTAATCATAATGTTGAAGATGAAATGTATGTGCAGATCAAGGACAAATTGCAACAAAATTTTGAAAAGAGGTATGAGGGATATAAATTGGAAGAAGATGGATTTCTTACTTACAAAAACCAAATTTAAATTCCAAATGTAGCATATTTGAGGAGAGTTGTTATAGATGAAATCCATCAAGCTCCATATCCTGGTCACCCAAGATATCAGAAGACAATTGCTACAACCAGAAAGCAGTATTTTTTACCAGGAATGAAGAAGGACATTGTTGAGTATATTTCAAAGTGCATGAAATGTTAACAAGTGAAGGTTGAGCATCAACACCCAACAGGTTTCTGGTAGTCTTTGTCAATTCCAGAATGGAAATGGGAAGTTGTTTCCATGTATTTTATTATAGGATTTCCAATGACTTTGAGACAACATGATTCCATCATGGTTGTGGTGGATAAGTTGACAAAGGCAGCACATTTTATACCGGTCAAGTACACTTATAAGACTGATGCCATTGCAAAAATATTCATGAAGGATATTTTTAGATTTCATGGATTTCCTAAGGCAATAGTCTCTGACATGGATCCTAAGTTCACTTCCAATTTTTGGAAGGGTATGTTTGCAGATTTGGGTACCAAGTTAAAATCCAGCACTGCCTACCATCCTCAGACTGATGGACAGACAGAAAGAGTGAATCAATTGCTTGAATACATGCTTCGCATGTATGTGATGGACAAACCAACTAAGTGGGAGTATTATTTACACTTAGTAGAGTTTGCTTATAATAATGGATAGCAAGAATCCTTGGGGATGAGTCCTTATGAAGCTTTGTATGGAAGAAGGTGTAGGACACCAGTGACTTGGGATAATCCAATGAACAAGATTTTGCTTGGTCCATAATTGCTCAAGGAAATGGAGCAAGAAGTTGCAAAGATCAGGAAGAATCTAAAAGCATCCCAGGATAGGAATAAAAGTTATGCAGACAAGCATAGAATGCATAGAGATTTCAGTGTTGGGGATCATGTTTACCTCAGAGTGAGGGCAAGGAAGAGTTCCTTGAAGCTTGGAAGTTGCATCAAGTTGGAACCTAGATATTGTGGGTTGTTTGAAGTGGCTTGAAAGAATAGGTATAGTAGCATATAGACTTGCATTGCATGCTAGCACTAAAGCTCATAATGTTTTTCATGTTTCTTTGCTTCAGAAATATGTACATCACCCTAACCATGTGATTGATTGGGATTTGATCCAGGTGGAACCCGAGGGAGAGCTACAAATTAAGTCATTGCACATCCTCGACAAGAAGGTCACAGTGCTCTAGAATCAATCTATTCGATAGGTGAAGGTGCAATGGGAGAACTACAACCTTGATGAGGCTACGTGGGAACTAGAGGATGCCATGTGATTGACACATCCATTTTTGTTCAATTTTGTAAAGCATTGAGGACAATGCTATTATAAGGGGAAGGGGAATGTAATGCCCTAGTTTTAACCCCATGGTATTGAAATTGTACATGATGTATATATTGTATTTGAATTATGACAAGGAGATCAAGACCAAGGCCCTGCCATTAATTTACTGCTTTGTGTATAGGTGATCAAGGTTGATTCCTATGGTTATTGTGCTAGTCATGCACAGTATATTTTGAATATCATGTAAATGCACCATTTAATAAATACCACATCTCGCTATGGAACTGTAACGTGAAAGAGATGCGGGCATGATTTCACAAAGAATAGGGAGGGGATTTAGTCAAACCCCCTAAGCCAATAGGGTGTGACCAGATGTCAATGGGGAAACCCATGAAACCTCATCTACCTAATGTCCTCTACACTCAATCATTTATTTCTTCCAGAAGTTGGTTGATGTAGTTAATGCCTTAGGAAGAGAGAGGCATGGCAGTCTGATTATGTGTCTGAGAAAACATGTAAGTCTGCAGCTGCGTTCTTGCTTCTGAATAAAGCAAACCCTGGATTATATGCCCAGTCCAGTTTCTCGTGGGTTATATTGAATGTTGGGGGCTTAATCTTCCATATCGTGGTTTTGGGAGGGGATTCTGATTTCATTCTATCATCCATGCAGGAGGATTTCTCATTCCTGATCCCAGAGTCATGTTCTTTCTCAAGTAGAGGCATTATAAACAAATTATGCATCTATTCACTCTTGTGAGCTGCATAGCTAGTTGTCTGCAAGTATTTCCCTTTTCTAAGAAATTACTTTATGTGTTGCACCATTATCCTAAATCACAGATTGGTAGGAGATCCTATTTTTCTCTGTGTTTACAGTGTAAAGGATGTGTGTTGTGTTTCCCTATGAATTTTTATGATTTGCACCCTGTTTTGGGTCTAAACTGTATGCAATACTGAGGAGTGGAAGAGAAGAGGAATGGGATTTATAAACCTAGTGCAGAGAGGAACCTCATGAAAAGGCAAGAGTGGCTGGTAAATATTCACTGCATGCCCTAAAGAGCACTGGAAGGGAAGGCATAACCTGAGGGACTGTGGAGAAGAGAAGGGAATGGTTCCTTGTGTTGGGTGTGTAGGTAATGTGGATGCTAGGACATATAGATCTTATGGAGATGTCCCTAGCTCTTGAATGATCCACTAGCTTAGCCATTCTACCTTTCCACTGCCTTATCATCCTGATAAGACCAATTGGATATTGGATTGGTTGTTTCTTGTTGTGTTTTGGCCATGTGTAATCCTTGGTTGGATAGCCTGAGAAACCCACTACGAATGATGGCTTGGCTGAGTGCATGATAAATCCATCGGTTGGCTTGGATGGTCCTTATTGTGAAAGTCGGTTTGACTATGAACAATATGATAAACCCAACTGTATGATGGCTTGGCTGAGTAAGCCTAATAAACCCAGCATTGTTTGGCTTGTAATCGTGCATCCTGATAAACCCAACTAAGTGTTGGCTTGGCTGGACAATATGATAAACCCAACTGGAGGTTGGCTTGACTGTGTGTGATATGATTCGGTTGTGTTTAATCCTTTTGTTCCCTAGTTCCTTGTGGAAATCATGCCCATCTCGAGGATGGCAATTGTGTTGAGAGATTGAAGAACACAACTGGCCTATGGTTGGGTGGAACATTGCAACCACATAGCTGGTTGTGGGACAACTCCATCATCGAGATAAGTATTCTCTGTCCTTCTTGTTTATGCAATTAAGTTTCTTATGAATAAATTATTTATTGAATGAATATGATGAATGCTTGCAATGGCTCAGTAGAGTCTAGTGTGATGAATTTTCCTGCATTTACATTGTTTATGCCTTATATGATTTATGCATTTTTTCCTAAGTTCATGGACGATGGAAGCCTGTTACTAAGTCAGAATGCATCTGACTTAGTTTTTCTGCCCTTTGAAATCCACTTAGGGAAGGCGAAAGGTGAAAATCGGAAGAGAACAGTTGAAACAAGGAAGAATGTGGGTTTTCCACACCTTAGATTCCGCCTACGGGAGGCAGAGGGAGGGAATGCAAAAGTGCAGAAAAATTCTAAGGAAAAGTTAAATTTTTTATTTTTGAAGTCCGAGGTCAGAAAGTGGAAGTCGAAAGTGCAGAAAAGGCTAAGGTCGAAATCTAAGTTTTTTGATTCCTGAGTTCCACACTATAGGGTGGAAAGGCAGAACCATGGATAAAGGTTTATGTCATTTGTTATTCTTTTGATTCCTGAGTTCCGTACTGGAGGGCGGAAAGGCAGAATGTGGAAGGCAGAAACAAAGATAAATATTTTCTACGTTTGATAGTTTTCTGACTTTCAAGTTCTGAAGGTGGAAGGTGGAAGGTAGAATATGGCCATGTGATTCCATCAAAAAGTTTTCTTTCTGAATTTTGAGTTCCAGAGGCGAAAGGCGGAACGTGAGTTGGATATATCCATCACACATTGTGCTCCCAGTTTCTGAATTCTGCAGCAGAAAGGCGAGTGCGAAAATGACAGATTTTGTGTGAGTGCAAAGAGAGAAGTGTGGAAATGACAGATTCCGTGCAAGTGCAGAGGGAGAAGTGCGGAAATGATAGATTCAGTGCAAGTGCATAGGGTGAAGTGCAAAAATGACATATTCAGTGCAAAAAAGGTGTTCCGGTCACAGAACGGATCTGTGAAGGGTGGAACGACTATTATCATGGTTTCTAATCCTAAGAATGAATGTGGAAGAGTGTGTTAACGTCCATGTCCTATATTTTGAAAGGAGAACAAAGGTTCTTGAAGTAAAACTTTTTAATTATCCGCATTATGGGGTATGGGGAAATTACAATAACTTTATGGAAAATAATGTTAAATAGTGTCATTTGTATACGTATAATAGTCGAAAATACATTAAAAGGGTTTGAAATGTATTTATTTTCTCATTTTTTACAAATTTTCCATAAAAATGACTTATTTAATATAAAAGTCCTTTTAAAAAGGCTTCCAAAATGTATATAATTTTTATTCTAACTAGCTTCTAAAAGTTTTAAAAAATTGAAAATGTATATTTTTTTTCATTATAACTAGCTACTAAATGTTTTTTTTTTTGTAAAATTTGAAAAAACGCATTTGTTACAAATAAAAATTATAGTTTTTATATGACCAAGAAGTTTCAAAACTGTAGAAAAGGGCTTAAAAAATGGGTGCTAATAGTATGCACACTTTCTGAAATGGAGGTAAAAACTACTAATATTGACTCCCCAAAAAAGGGAACAATATGGAGTTATCGTCAAGTGGTATAAACATGAAACATCTCGTCCATTTGGGTTGTAGAAAGCATCTCTCGACACAATCATCATAGTTAAATAGTCAAAATCCTAGTATGATTCAATTATTATTTTGACTATATCTTGGCAACTAATATTATAATGCGGTAATTTAGTACTTGAAGTTTGTACATGAAATAATTTGATTGATGTAATTATGGTTGAGTATCTTCATCTTGTACAAATTCAAAAGGAATATAAATAATTACCTACAACTATAGATAGAATCACCATAATTAAATAGTTGAAACCCTAATCTAATTAATAGAAACAATATGAACTAATAGTATTGTTAAGATGCATTGATTTACTATGATATTACATTTTGTAAGATATCATTTATTGAAGCAATCAAAACACTAATAAGATTCAATTACCATAATTAGCCTAGTAGATAGAATCACCACATTTAAATAGTTGAAACCCTAATTTGACTATATATTGACATATAATATTATAATGGGGAGATTTAGTAATCAAATTTTGTTGCATTGCTTTGTTTTCATGAATGTTCATTTTTAGTATTGTTAACATGCATTTCTTACATTTAGAAACATTTATGATCTATTCATGGATAATTCCGGTATAACGCAATGTCCCTCTAATTTGAAATTTGTGAATTGGGAAATGTAATATGATCTATGATATTGTTAATGATGACAGGTAATAGCTAGCAGGCCTAAAGTCTTCTTAATCAGTTTAAATTTCCGATTGAAACCCTCTTCCGCAAGTAGGATTCTGTAACTCTGCTTTCGTGATCATCTTTCCGCAATATTGGTTATGCATGCTTCTTTACACAATACACATTTCTACAATTGAGTCTTTCCACAATTTCAGGTTTGTAGATTACGGGTTGGCATTTTAGACTTATTTTGAATTACTTTTGCAATTCATCTTCTGCAATTTACTTTTCGTAATTCTTCTGAGCCATTGATTTCTTGCAGGTTGTTTCTTGACCATCGATCTAAGATCACATGAGGAACTTACCTTAACATTGCATATTTTCACCTTTCTTTTTTGGAAATCATCCACAACCGTTGATCTACTGAATTTTGACAGATTTGCAACCCAGATTGCAAGAGTCAAATAGATTCATGGAATGATAAATTTACTGTGTGAATAAATACATTTCCTCCTTTGAGAATTCTTCAAACATTTCAAACAATGTTGAAGATTCATACACATAGAGAATTTCATCATGCTTTTGGTTATTGAAGGAATACAAAGATAGTATCATATGTGTAGAGTGTTGAAACTCCATTCTTCATTCAACCAACAACCGGTTCATACATACATTCACTCATATGCTTACACAGTTCACACCTCACCCTCTTACCGATTATTACATTTAATTCTTGATATAGAACTCTTTCAAACCTATCAAAACTGCAACAACAGGATCTGGACTCCTAAGAAAGTAAATTTGTAGCTAACCTATATTTGAGAAACCCTTTCCTAGATTCAAGGGTATATGCGGAAAATTCCCTTATTTCATTCAAACCAACCCTATCTATAAAACAGATTACAAGAATTGAAAATTAGCATGGAAGCAGAAAATTAGCATTGACTGCTTATTCAGCAAACAAAGGAGTTTGTCTTTGTAGCAAATATTAAATAAAACATTAAGTAAATTAGTTAACTATTATCCGAAAGGGTATAACCTTTCGTTTTACACACTCAATCCTATAAATGTGAGTGTCATTTGTAATAGTTATCATCTTCAATATACATATTTATTTATTACTCAACTATGGATTTCGCGTCCTGAATCAGATTGCTCACATTTGGTATTAGAGCCAGAAAAACAACATCGTTGTCCATTATCTCTTGCATCTGTCGTCCGCTGCAGTTCATGCTACACGTCTTCCTACATCTGCACCTGACAACCCTCTCCTGCTCCATTATCCTTCATCCTCGCTGCTCCCTCGTGCTTCCTCCACATTGTATCTCCCTCGCGCTCCTCCATCCACCACCTCCACCTCTTCATCTTCTTCTGCGACCCATCCATCCACCTCCATCCACCTCACACCTCCTCCATCCACCTTGCGCCTTCTTCATCCACCTCCATCCACCTCATGCCTCCATCACCCACTCATCCATCTGCCACCTCCTCCATCCCCCAACTACTCCACGCTCCACATCACCTATCATCCTCCGCCTCAAATTTAAATAAAGATAATTATTAACTTTATTCACCACCGCACCTTTCAAAAAATAATATAAAAAATAATAATGAAATAAAGTTAAATAATATATAAATTATTAACTTTATAAATTACAAATAATAATTATTATTATATTAATATTATTACTATTAATTTGTTTTAATCAACCACACACAACCAATCCTGACAAATATTACTCGTACTCATAAGCCAAAATTGGGTCTGATTATTCACCACCACAACTCAGAAGCATGACGATGGAGTTAAAATCCCAAATTGAAAAATTGGAGAAGGATTCCAATGTTTTCATTGTTAAGAGTCAAGAATATTTAAAGGAAGAAATAAAAAATTACAATACAAAGCTGAAAAAAGAAATCAGAGAGGAATTCATTTCAGTGTTTGATAGAAGGCTAGATGACAAATTGGACGGGATAAAGGAAAAACAAGACCAACTGAATGACAAGTTAAATAATCTCATGGAAATGATGGAAAAGAAAAAGACAAAAGATTGCCACAAACAAAAAGACAATCCAGATATGCTTTGTGCTTTAGCCACAATTTAGGATCACCACCATGCAACAAGATAAGAGCCAATCAGTATGAGCGTTATGTAGTGTATCCCCCCAAAGAAAAAATAGAAATGTCAAAGTTCAGTGGAAATGATGAACAATGCATTGCATGGTTAAATAAAGCAAAAGAATACTTCGATACCTATAACATCACAACAGATGTAGAAAAGGCGAAGTATGCATCTATGTATCTTGAAATCCATGCCTATAACTGGTATATGTGGTGGAAAGGTGACAAGTTCGCATACACATGGAATTTGTTCAAAAATGATTTCCTTAAAAGGTTTCAAGGAATCAATGAAGACAAATTTTTATCGAAGCTTACCAGGTTACAACAAAATGGAAACGTTGAAGAATTCACACACCAATGGGAATCACTCGCTACCAGATTATTTGGATTAACAAAAAGACAACGACTAGAAACTTACTTGGGAGGACTAAAACCTTACATACAAAAAGAGTTAAAAATTCATGACATAGCAAATGTTGAGGCAGCAAGACGAAAAGCAAAAGCAGATGAGGCCAAATTTGACAACTCCCAATCAAACAAAGGGAAGACATATTTACAGAGAAACATCAAGATGACTCTAGAGGACAATACAAATAAATGCATCCCTCCACCTAGAAGGGACGATAGGAAGAACCTTGAAAATCAACGAATGAGGGAAGGAAAATGTCGATGATGTGGAGACAGATGGAATCCTAAACATAGGTTTCACCCTGAGGATAGCTCAAAGAAATTATATACTTGTGAAGAAGAGGAGAATAGTGAATAAGAAGAAGAAGAAGAATATGATGATGAAGAGGAGGCAACCACAAATATGGCATCCGGAAACGACGAGACCCCCAAAATCTCCCTAGCAGCCATGACAGGCATTAGTCAACCACATACTCTCAAGTTAAAAGGGCATATAAAAAATGAAAATGTTATAGTGCTAGTAGACACCGAAAGAACTCACAACTTTCTTGATATAAGAGTCTCTAGAAAAATCAAGTTGTTTGTACATCCAGTTCTGGACATGAAAGTGATGGTCGCAGATGGAAAGAAAATTAAAAAAGTCAGAAAATCTCACAAAGTGAAACTCCAAATTCAGGACTTCAAATTAGAATCAGAACTATACACATTACGATTAGGTGGAGTGGATATCGTTCTAGGATTCCAATGGTTACAAACATTGGGAACATACTCTTCCAATCACCAAAAAAATTTCATCAAGTTTAAATGGCAAGGAAAAAATTATAAACTACATGGTTTCCAACCACCAGGTACAGAAGTAGTTTCATCTCAACAGATGGAGAAACTCACTTGAAAAGGAGCATCAACATATGTGATCCAATGACATCAAATGGAAGTACAAGAATGCAAACAGAACAAGCTCAAATAAGAAATTCAAAAATTACTCCAGAGATAAAACAAATATTTGAAGACTGAACGATGCATCTACCACCTGAAAGAAGTATAGAACACATAATCAAGGTTAAATCAGGGTCAAACCCTATCAAAGTTAAACCTTATCGATATCCCCACCATCACAAAACAGAAATAGAAAGGTTATTTCAAGACTTATTGAAGTGTGGTGTCATCACCAAGAGCAGAAGCCCATATGCAACTCCAGTCTTGTTAGTACAAAAGAAGGACATATCATTTAGGCTATGCATTGATTATCAAGGGTTAAACAAAATAACGATTAAAAACAAGTTTCCAATTCCCTTCATCGACAATATGTTGGATAAACTTCATGATGCGATGTATTTTTCAAAACTTGATTTAAGTTCAGGGTCCGATTAGAAGATATCGCAAAGACTGCTTTCCAAACTCATGAAGGACATTATGAATTCAAAGTAATGTGTTTTGGGTTAACTAATGCCCCTGCCACATTCCAATCAACTATGAATGAACTATTTCAGCCCTACTTAAGGAAATTTGTGTTAGTATTCTTCGATGACATCCTTATATATAGCAAGACGTGGAAAGAACATTTGAAGCAAAGAGAAACGGTTCTATCTCTTTTGAAGGAAAACCAATTCTATGCAAAGAAGTCAAAATGCACGTTTGGGAAGCAAGAAGTAGAGTATCTTGGTCATATAATATCAAAGGAAGGAGTCAAAGTGGACCCAAGGAAAATCCAAGCAATGAAGGAGTGGCCCCAACCCAAGAATGTTTCAAAATTATGAGGATTTTTGGGATTAATAGGTTACTATCGAAGATTCATCAAGAACTATGCACATGTCACTACTCTGCTAACAAATCTCCTAAAAAGGAATTCCTTTTTATGGGATGATGAAGCAAGAAAATTCTTTGAAATGTTGAAACAAATTATGTCTTCAACTTCCATTCTGGAAACACTTGATTTTTCAAAACCATTTGTAATTGAATGTGATGCTTCAGGGTTTGGGATAGGAGTTGTGCTAATGCAAGAAGGTCATCCAATCGCTTTAAAAAGTAGGAAGTTGAAAAAAAGAGAATGCCTACAGTCTACCTACAACAAGGAAATGCTTTCCATCATGCATGCATTAACTAAATGGAGACAATATATGTTGGGAAGCAAGTTCCTAATCCGAACAGACCATAATAGTCTAGAAAAATTATTACAGCAAAATACGTTAACGACTGAACAACAAAAGTGGATCGAAAATATCTCTACCTTTGATATGGACATTTTACATAAAAAGGGGAAGGACAATGTAGTAGTTGACGCCCTATCAAGGAAAGATGAAGAGGTACAAGTCTATGTCATATCAATGGTAATCCCAGAATTTTTGGACAAAATTCGAACCGGATATGCTAAGAATACAAAGGTAATTTGCTCCATAATTAACAACATAAATCCGTATCCAAAGTTTGAATGGAAGAATGACCTCTTATGGTACAAAGGACGAATCTACTTAAGTGCAAACTCTAGGTTTAATACCAACGTATGTAAAGAATCACATGACTGCTTGGACGTGGGACATGTAGGATTTTATAAAACCGACTGTAATGCAAGGCAATCATTCTTCTGTAAGGGTATGAATGTCGACAGTCACAAGTATGTTGTAGAGTGTGACACTTGTTAGAGAAATAAAGAAAAGAATATCTCAAGTCCTGGGTTACTCCATCGATTGGATATCCCAAACCAGAAGTTGGAGGAAATTACTATGGATTTCATTGAAGGTCTACCCATATCATACAGGAAAGTCAAAATACTAGTAGTAGTAGTAGACAGGTTAACCAAATATGCACATTTTATAGGAGTAAAGAGAAATGATTCTGTGAAGGGAACCGCAGAAGCATTTTGTAAAAATATCTACAAGTTACATGGTTTCCCCAAGATTATCGTGAGTGATAGGGATGCCAAATTTAAAGGGAATTTGTGGAGAGAATTCTGCAAACAAATTGGAACGACACTTAACATGATCTCATATTATCATCCTTAGACAGATGGCCAGATGAAAGTCGTCAACAAATGCTTAGAGATCTACCTTCATTGCTTTGTAACTGATAAACAAAATAAATGGGTTCAATGGTTACATCTTGCAGAATGGTGGTATAATTATACTTATCACACATCAGCAAAAATGACACCATTTCAAGCCCTCTATGGATATGCACCCCAAAAATGGAAGGATATCATTGCCAACCGAGCAAGGGTTGCCTCAGTAAAAGACCATTTAGAAGAAAATCAAAAGGTTGTACAAATACTTAAAGAGAATCTAAACACCGCAAGGAATAGAATGAAGTAGCAAGCATATCGACATCGAATAGAATGAGAATTTGAAGTTGGAGATTGGGTATTTGTATGATTACAACCCTATAAACAATTGTCACTAAAAAAAGCGGAAATAATAAATTAGCTCCACGGTTTTATGGCCCATATCAAATCAATAAGAATATTAGCCACATGGAATATGCATTGGAGCTACTGAAATCAAGTCATGTCCACAATGTATTCCATGTTTCATGCTTAAAAAGGATGATACGTCAACACCAACAGGTGCAAACACTACTTCCCATGTTAGATGATGAAGGAAGAATTATTTTTGAACCAGAATATATCATTACTACCAGAGAAAGAAGATTAAGGACAAGAGTAATTAAAGAGTACCTTATAAAATGGAAAAACCTCCTGGAAGAAGATGCAACATGGGAATCCAAACAATTCTGGCAGCTACATATTTCTCTAACATGGCTTTGAGGGCAAAGCTCCCTTAATGGGAGTGGCAATGTAACAAATATTAAATAAAATATGAAGTAAATTAGTTAACTATTATCTGAAAGGGTGTAACCTTTTGTTTTACACACTCAAGCCTATAAAGGTGAGTGTTATTTGTAATATTTATCATATTCAATATACATATTCCTTTATTACTCAACTATGGATTTCGTGTCCTAAAGCCGATTGCTTCAGTATCGATGCTCCTGCATCATACTCCGGGGGAAGAAAAAGATTTATTCACTAGGTCTTCTGGGTCTATATTGTACTTGGAAATATCCAGTTTAGTCATCCATGCTGCATCATCAGATGGTTGATCCTTCCACTAGAACAAATAATGAAAATAATCCTTGTTCCTGGTCTTCTTTGAAATTATTTTTTCGAGGATAGCTTCAATCCGTGGTTTTTCTTTCTGAGGTAACTTCCCTTTAAAACATACAAATAGATCATATTCACTTGATATCATTTATTTTGTATGAAAACCTGAATCTTTAAAAGGATATATATCTGAAACATTAAAAATTGGAGAAATTTGAAGATCAAAAGGAAGTTCTATTTCATATGCATTTGCAAAAAACTTCCTCAAAATTTTACAAGGTCCAATTTTCTTGAGTTTCAGTTTATTGTAAGTTCCCTTGGGAAACCTTTCCTTCCTAATATATGCCATTACTAAATCTCCAATCTGAAAATTAACTTCCCTTCTTTTCAAATATGCTCTATGTTTTTATTTTCCTGCACTTTCCTATAATTTCTTTTTGACATTTTCTTGTAGCTCATGCATACTAGATGCAAAATCTTCACCATCTGCACTTCTCCTTTATTTTTCTCCCAAATTTCTAAGTTCGTATACTCCCCTTAGGTGCATCCCATATACAATCTGAAAAGGACTCATACCTGTACTTCTATTAGGTGAATCATTATAAGCAAATTCAGCTTGAGCAAGAATTAAATCCCATTGTTTTGAATTTTCATAAACAATACTTCCCAGTATATTTCCTAAGCTTCTATTTACCACTTCAGTCTGACCATCAGTCTGAGGATGATAAGAGGAGATAAAACTGAGATTGGTACCCAGTTTCCTCCATAAATTTCTCCGAAAATGACCAACAAATTTAGTATCCTTGTCAAACACAATGCTTAAAGGTAAACCATGCAACTTTACAATTTATGGAAAGAATAAATTAGCAATGTGTGTTGCATCATTGGTTTTCTTACCAACAATAAAATGAGCCATTTGTTTTAATACCTATCCACTACTACATAGATAGAATCATTTCCCCTCTGAGTTCTAGGCAATCCCAGAATAAAATCCATACTGATGGAATCCCAAGCTCTAGTTGGAATAGGTAGGGGTTGATATAATCCAGTTTTTTGTTTCCTCCCTTTGGCGTGTTGACATATCCTACGTTTTTCAACAGATTTATTTACATCATGTTGCATTCCATGACAAAAATAAAAAGTACTCCTGAGTAAATGTTTTATCTTGTCCAAAATGTCATGACAATCCTCCACTGTGTTTCTCCTGTAACAAATTTTCTCTCATAGGAAACTTTGGAATACATAACTTACTATTTATGAACAAAAATCCTTCTTGTAACATGTATTCCAACAATTGGATTCTATTATGGTAAATAGGGTTCTCAGATGCTTCATATACATCTTTGAAATCCACATATTCCTTATACATATCAAGCAAATTTTCAAATCCCAAAGTACTGAACTTAAATTCATGCAAAATCAAATTTACTCTACTCAATGCATCAGTAACTTTGTTAAATTTTCCACTTGTATGCTTGATCACAAAGGTAATTTTTTGCAAAAATTCCACCCACTTATCATGTTTCTGATTCAATTCAGGTTGACTATTTATAAACTACAAATCATGATTATCATAATATAATATAAACTCTTTGGGAATCAAGTATGGTCTCCTTTTCTTGAGAGCTTGTACAACAACATATAACTCCTTGTTATATGAGGAATAATTTTGTTTTACCTCATTCAACTTCTCACTGAAGTATGCTACTGGTCTCTATTCTTGACTCAAAACAACCCCTATTGATGTCCCACTAGCATCTATATCTACTTGAAATACCTTATCAAAACTTGGTAAAGCCAGAATAGGCTTCTCAGTGATCTTCTTCTTCAACAATTTGAAGTTTATGTGAACTGCTTCTATCCACTTGAAAGTTTGTCTACTTCCCCTGAAGGTGTCTATTATAGGTGCACACATTTTACTAAAATTATTATTTATTTTCTATAAAAACTTGCGAGACCATGAAAACTCCTTACCTCATACTCACTTCTTGGAATTAGCCAACTTAAAATTTCTTGCACCTTATCTAGATCCATCTTCAACCCTTCTTCTGAAACCTTGAATCCCAAATAAATCAACCCTTTCTTCAGGAAACTACATGTTTTTTAGATTTATCAACAAATTTTCCTTTTGCAAGGTTTCCAACACTAATTTAAGATGTCTCAAATGTTCTTATTTACTCTGACTGAAAATTAGAATGTCATCCATATACACTATCACAAATTTTCCAGTGTATTCCTTCAATACCTCATTCATCAATATCATAAAATTACTAGGTGCATTAGTAATCTCAAATGGAATTACTAACCATTCATACAGTCCATTGTTATTCTTGAATGTAGTCTTCCATTCATCCCCTTCTCTTATTCTTATTTGATGATAACCACTTTTCAAATCTATCTTTGAAAAATACTTTGGACCACTCAAACAATCCATCAAATCATCAATGCGGGGTAAAGAGAATATGTAAATGATAGTGATATTATTAATTGCTAGTGAATCAGTGCACATTCTCCATCCACCATCCTTCCTTGGGCTAAGTACAGTGGGTACTGCAAAATGACTCAAATTTTCTTTCACCAAACCTTTATCTAACAACTCATCATGAACCTGTTGTTTGATATCTTCATTCTCTTGAGGAGTTAGTTTGTAGGCTTCCTTATTAGGTAAATTTGCACCATGTATTAAGTAAATATGATGAATAATACTTATCACAAGAGGTAAAGCATTTGGTAACCCATCCACAATAATATCAGCATATTCATCTAGCAAGATTCTAACTTCAGTAGGAAAATCAACTAAATTTGTAGAAGTTAATATTACCTTTGGTTTTCCAACAAGAGAAAAATGTAGCTCATCCTCTTTCTTTACCTCTTGTAATAGTTCTTTCCCAGTCATCAGTAAAATAATTGACCCTGAACCTTCTTAACCTGCTTCATCCTTCAATGGTCACAATGTATGTCTTTTTCCATCCTTTTTCCAGAGAATAAGTGTTCTTTCTTCCATCATGAAGAAATTTTCTGTCATATTTCCATGTCCTTCCTAAGAGTATTCTGTAACCAGGCCACTTTGTAAGGAGTGGGATGTTTCATCCTCTTCAATCCTAGCTTCTCTACCATCTCATTGGAGACCAAATTATCTGTACTACCACTGTCAATAACCATCTTACAACACTTCCCTTGTGACTCGCATTTACTCCTAAACATGCACTTTCTCTGGGCTGGTTCATGCACTTTCTTCTCTGTCTTTACTAAAACCCTTTTCAACATAAGAGATTCTCCTTCCTTGGTAGGATTATTCACCTATGCTTATTCATTGGACTCCTCACGAGCCTCAACAATATTTTCATTCCTCTGAGCTATAGGTTTATTCCTTGGGAATTCCCATGACATGTGTCCAATTTCTCCACATGTATAAAATTTCACTTCTCTATTTTTGCCTCTTTCTATGGCTCCTCAGAATCCTCCTCTTTGGGATACCTGGTTACTAGATCCTGCTGGTTCATCTGTAGGAGTATGAAATTTAACTCCTCTATTCGGAGATCCTCTCCCTCTGGCTTTATTTCTCCCTCTACTCTTCTGGTTCTTCTTTCTTAGTAGCTTTTATTCTTCCCTTGAGGTTGCCTGAAAAGCATCTTCAACAGTCTTCAAATTCAACAAGCTGATCTCATCTTGTATTTCATACTTTAGTCCATTTATATATCTAGATACTCTTTCTATGTCCCCTTGTGTCTATCCATATCTAATACTCAGTTTATAGAACTCTTATGTATATTATTTAACAGTCATACCCTTTTGTCTAAGATTTTCTAGATTTCTAATGAGAGTCAACTGATAATACTTAGGCATAAATTAACTTTTAATTTTATATAACATTTTATCCCAAGATTTGATTTGGGCTTACCTCTTCTTTCTCTATGGATCTGACTCTTCATCCCACCATATAGCTGCATTCCCTTTCAGTCTAGTCGATTCATATTTCACCTTCCTTTTGTCTTCAATTTTTTCAAAATCAAAATACTTGTTTAAAGCATTGATCCAGTCCATGAGTTCTTCAACATTCAAATTACCTTCATACATGGGAACTTTGACTCTAGGTTTGTTACTAGCCTTCACCAGCATATTCAATACATTTACTTCTTCATCAACCTTCTTTCGCTCTTCTTCAGATGATTCTTCTTCCTCGGTGGTGTCTATATTCTATGGATTCTTTCGCTCTATAGCTTCCATCCTAGCCTAGAGTTTTCTTAATTCTCTTTGTGTTTCAGTATTTGTAGCTTATCTTCCTCCACCACATCCTATAGGGACTCCGCGTACTCTTCCTTGTATTGGTGGTATCTTTATTCTCACTCTGATACAAAAGCTGATGGCAGGTAATAGATAGCAGGCCTAAATTCTTCTTAATCAGTTTGAATTTCTAATTGAATTTTGGAAGTAGGATTCTGTAACTCTGCTTTCATAATCAACTTTCTGCAAGCTTGGTTCCACAATACAGATTTCCGCAAATATGTCCTTTCGCAACTCATTCTCTCTACAACTGAGTATTTCTACAACTAAGTCTTTCCGCAACTCAAAATTTCCACAATTTCGGGTTTGCGGATTGTGGATTGGCATTTTTGACTTATTTTGAATTACTTCCACAATTTAATTTATGCAATTCTTTTGAGCCGTTGATTTCTTGCGAGCTATTTCCTGACCATCGATTTGAGATCATATGTTGATCTTACCTTAACATGTGTATCTTCACCTTTTTTTTTCGGAAATCATCCACAACCGTTGATCTGCTGAATTTCGCATATAATTTTCAACCCAGACTGTAACAGTCAAATATATTCATGGAATGATAAATTTACTATGTGAATAAACGCATTTCATCCTTCGGGAATTCTTAAAACATTTCTAACAATGTTGAATATTCATCACATAGAGAATTTCATCATGCTTATGGTTCTTGAAAGAAGACAAATATGGTCGCATATGTGTAGAGTGTTGAAACTCTTTTCTTCATTCAATCAACAACCAATTCATACAAACATTCTCTCATATGCTTACACACTTCACACCTCACCCTCTTACTGATTATTACATTTAATTCCTAATATAGAACTCTATCAAACCTGTCAAATCCGCACAACATGATCCGAACTCCTAAGAAAGTAATTTTTTAACTAACCTATCTTTGAGAAACCCCTTCCCAGATTCGAGGGTATCTGTGGAAAATTTCCCTTATTACATTAAAACCAACCCTATCTATAAAACAGATTACAAGAATCGACAAATAACCCTATCTTCTAGAAAAAATACATGGAAGCAGATAATTAGCATTGGCTGCTTATTTAGCAAACAAAGGACTTTGTCTCGATGCTCCTGCATCAGTTAAGATGCATTGATTTTAATGATATTTCTTTTTGTATGGTATCATCAAGTAAATATGTATGTGATTCATCATTAACTTTCATAGAATAAAGTGATAGAATGATGCAAATAAGGAAAATTCCCATTGAAGCTTCTTGGGGTTTGACAATCTATTAGTCACAATTATTAATGTTAGACAAAGAAAAAATAAATATTGGAAATAAAGGGAAACAGGGTATCATATTTACAATTCACCATTCACAATTTGATTGTGTAAATATTTATTTTTAAAATTTTGGATGAATTTTTTTCAATGTGATAATTTGAGTTTTCAAATGTGTTCAATGATTTTTTAATGCAACCATTGCAATCAGAACCATCATAGATCATTGTAACCTTGGTTCTATGAAGAACCAAGAATCACATCCTTTAAGGTGAAAACCTTTCAACTAGCTTAGCACTCTAAAAGATGCTTCCACCTAAAGTGATTCCATCCCTCTCTGCACTTGATAGAGCCTATGTTGGTGCATACATAATGATACAACTACAAGTTGGTATTTTAAGATTATGTCAACCAGTTCCAATTATGAAACGTTGATCCCTATTATTGTTGAAGAAAACAATTATTATTTAAAAAAAAGCTCTTATTATATCTTATTATATATCATTTATATTACATTAATTGATCTCTTATCATTTAATCCTTGCATGTGGCATGGACTATGTATTCCACTTCTAGGTATTAATTAGTATGATTACATTCAATTTAGAATGAATAGAGTAAGGTTTAAAATATGTTGGTACTTAAATTTTAGTTTTAATTCAATTCATTTCATATTTGTCAAAATATAATTGGATGAAAATATTTGATGGGACCATTTTTATCATTGACATGATTAGGGAAAGAAAAAAAACCTCACCAGGTGGCACCATCACCGACCTTCGGTATAAATAATTTGTGGATGACTAGAAGTAGTAGACCCATAATTGGTTTAGACTCGAGTGTAGGAATTGAAGCTATAGAGCTATGGTTGAATCCGTTGCTCTCGCTTTGGAATTAGAAGGAAGCAAAGGCTGGAGCATCTGAGTTCTACTTAAGTTTAGATTGTGAATTTTGACGCAAAATTTTGAACCGGAGGTAAGTTCTATTGAATTATTTGAGTATTTTCTGTACTTTTATGGGAATGACACCACCTGTAATTTTATTAATACAAAATTTAATGTTTCCCTGAGAGTAATTACTACCCTTGTTTTTAAATAGTTGGATTGTATCTCCTAAATTTGCATTTGTGACTATGGTTTTGTTGTAGGGTCGAGACTCTAGGACTAATCTAAGTTTGGCTCTAAGAAGAGAGATTTTTTAATTTTTAAATCAATAGCATGATGAGGATTGTCGAGGCCTATCCTAGCTTCAACGACCTTATCTGTGGACAAATCTTGCATCATACAATTTACAACTAGGGAAATATTGATGGGTTTGTGCTTTAGATGAAGGTGAGTAGTTCCTAGCCTAACACCACCTGATCCACCACAAAGCGCATGCCAAAAATAAACATCAGCAATCCCATTGTACTCCTTCCTCATAAATTCTTTTAGACCTGTTTCTGTAATAGAGGAATTATCAACACTAGTAATTCCATTTTGCGTTAATTATGTACTATGACATAGATCAACGAATATAGACTTGGATCCATCAACATCCACACTGGATTATATGTTACTATTTACAACAAAACCTTCTCACTCTACATCTTCATGGATTTCTGATAATTTTTGTTCCACTCACTCAATTTTCTTATTAGCTAATCCCTCTCCTCAATTTTAGCCATTTCGCTCATATTTTTGTGCTTCTTCTGATCAAATTTGGGAGCATTAGGCCCCCTCATAGTGCTTTCCTTGTATTTTTTGAACTTATAACACTCCTCAACTCTATTAACTATATCATGAATCATTTTCTCTTCCAACAATTTGAAGATACCAAGATGGACCCTCATCACAGTATATGCTTCTCTCATCAAGTCAAAAGGATTATCATTCATATGAAAAAAAACGTAGGCCTTAAAGTTGGAGCTTAGACGAGTCCCGACCCACTGTAATTCTCATAACTATGTTATCATCTACTCTAGGATGGAGGGATGCTCTAAATTTTCCTTCAATAATAGGTAGGATCAAAGCATATGAACTTATGTCTTCAGAAGAATCAACTATGTCTCTATTTGAATCTCTGAGCCATTTTGACCCAACAACATCTTGCACCAAAATATCATGATCATCTTGATAATGCATTATATATCCTTAAATTTTCCTTAATCCCTAAAGAATTAGTGCTAAATTTCCTTGGAAAAGTTTATAGTACCCTTATATTTTCCAGTTAAGTAGTAGTGACGCACCCTGCCCCTTTACAACATGCCTCAAACCTCTGCTGACACAGTTTGTACACTAACAAGTTGTGTCACTGACATTGGTTGTTTTCATGTAGCATACATCACCCCTTCGTAATGCATGTTGTCCCTTAACAAATTTTAGCACTGCTCGTTCAAAGGATAAAAAGAGAAGATTTGAGAGGCTTCTATAAATAAGCTCACGTGGAGGCTTATCCCAACAAATCATCATAAGTGGTAGTCAAACCCCTAACCACTTGGGATGATCCCTTAACCTTATCCATGGAATCCTCAACTCCCTCTATGCCCTTTGTCCTATATATACAAGCTTACCCCTCATGGTTGGGAGACAATTGATAGAGCACCTAAATGTCGTCGAAATACTCCTAGAGATGAGTTTCCCTTTTCCATTAGAGATGAGGTTGGATCTTGAGGCAAATCCTAGTGGGAAAAATTGTAATGTCAAAGACATGGTTGTAATCTCTCTTCTTGTATTCTTGTTAATACAATAATACATGCTCTTTCCATAAATATTTATTATGTTGTATAACTTTAGAAATTTTTTCCTTGACCACTTGTTGAGATTAATCATTATTGCATGATGCCCTCACTTGTGTTTTTGCTTGGTTGTCACGTGTTTTTTATAGCTAGAGGTTGAGGATCACATCAAGCAGGAAGAAACCATCATAATTGCAAGGTGAGCGTCTATTTTACTTTTATATTTTGATTAATATAGGAAGGGTATACGTTCTGTGGTATTTTTTTCTAGATCCAAACTATTTGGATTATAGATATTTGTCCTTATCTGCATCGATTAATTGTCTTGAAACAAAATTGGAGACCATACTGGGGAGTAAATCCATAGTCTTTGAGTTGCTTAATTTGTAGTTGTGATTTATTTTTTTGTCCTCTTCGAGTAATTTTATTTACCTTGTTTCTCTTTGGATATGCTTTTCTAAGTTACTGGGTGCTCCATTCTTAGTCCAGAATCTTCATCTTAATCGGTTACCTAATTGTATTTTGATAATTTTGTTTTTTCTAATCCTTACTTGTGCCTACTGAACTTCGGTTGTGATTTGCCAACGTCTCTGGTAAGTTGATGCATTTTCTTTGTGTTACAGAGAAGCACCGTTGCACCTTGTTTGTGTGAACAAAGCATCACCACCAAACACTTCACCTGTGAACAGACTATGTCACTAAGAAAATAATGCACCGGCCTATGATAGCAGATTGTCTCATTGTAAGTGTTCATAAACTTTTGGCTCGATTCTTTTCTTTTGGCTACTAAATTTTAATTCTAGATAGATAGATTGATTGTCTTTTGAAGTTGTTACCTTATTTAGGATTGGATTTTATTTTGAACTTTTAGTTGCTTTTGAAATATTTTGACCTTTGATTTATATAGGCTCAATGGTCATTTTTGGTATAAGTACTTTGTCATAGGGTAGTTATTGGCTTTCTTAGATTTCTAATTACTATTGATATTCATATAAAAAGAAAATATCGTGTGTTTCCATACTAATTTAAAGAGGAGGCATATTTGTTTTCAATTTTTTCATTAGATTTGAAATATTTATAAAAAAAAATCCAAAAAGAATTTTTTCTTTAGATAGTCCTTTTTTGTTCATATTTGAGTTTTATATTAAAAGAAAAAGAAAAATCATTTTAGTTTTCTTTGCATAGTTAGAGGTTAGAAATGCTTGGAAACATTGATTATATCTTCTCTTCATTTCATTAGAGATCTATTTTCATTATGATTGAAAGAAAAGGAACTTGATTTTATGTTCTTGCATTGAAAGATTGAAGGAATTGATTTGATATAATTTTTAAATTGTATTTTTATATTTTGCATCTTGGGAAAAACAATCTCTTATTCTATGTCTAAGTAGGGAATTTATTGAAAGGAAAATAAAAAGACTTGCATATCATTATTGCATGGTTTTTGAGTCGAGTATTCACCTCATCTTTCCCACTTAATCACAAAAGATAAATCAAGCGCTAGTTATGTTAAAAAATTTAGCAAGATTGTGTGTTAGGTTAGAGACGTGTTACTGCATCTTTAAGCATAATAGCTCTCGTTATTTTCCTGCATTGTATCACAGGGACTATGTGGTTATTCCACGTACTAGTCAGTATATTGAATGACCTTTCATGTAATTTATGGTATATAGAAATGATTTTTCATGTACTCAATGGTATATAGGAAGGCCGCTTTCGAACGGTTGTGCACTAGATAGCACCACTACAGATTTCAACTCCCACGTACCTTGTGTATATCGAAATATAACTTTAGGATCTTGAGACCAACCAAGTAAACATATCAACCATCTTATTATTGCAACACGTCGAGAACAACACTCAAGGATATTAGTACACACATATTGTTAGGTAGTCAGGTAATACAGTTAGTGGTCCAATTCCAATCCTCCTTGGTTATTGCTCTGAAAAATTGGGCTAAGTATTACTATTGTACCCTACGATATATCGCAAGTTGCGACGATTTGAAAACCCTGTGACTATTTAGCTTGCATATCCCACATATCACAAGTTTGTTTATTGCTTTTATATTGCATAGCGCTTTTTGTGTGTTTAGTTAGAAGACCTTAGAGAGAGAGGTAGCTTCATTAGAAATCTATGGCTACATATTCTAGGACTACAAACCAAGAAACAACTTCTCAAGGGGAACCTTTTGTTTTTCCTTCATTTGGAAATGTTGGTCGTCCCTTCATTGCCACTTTGAAGCTTCCTAGATTGACTATAGGATTACCAATATGGTTATTCAATCTGGTGATCTCAAATGCACCCAATATCTCCAATGTTAATTCCCCATCATGAGAACACCAACCTCAAGTTGATCCTTACCTTCTTTGTTGGTTGTGTCTTCTTCCCTTTGCTCTTATTTTCCTGGTGAAAGCATTGATGCTAGTAATCAGGTGGATAAGAATAAGAATAAAAGAAAGGATAAGAAGAAGAAATACAAACAACAAACAAAATCTCAACCAACTACTTCTCACAGTGATGAGAGTGTTGATCTACCTACAAAAACAACTTGTAAATCCAAGTTCCCTTCCAGTATTTGCAAGCGTGAACACCTACTAAAGGATTGTCATGGTCTTTCCCAAGTTTTAGAATTGTGGTAAAAGGTTTCCCAAAATCCCATGATGTCATCCTTTGGTTATAATGTTGATGATGCCCTATCAACCAGTGACTCTATAGTTAAGAGTCGAAAGGGTAAAGTCAAGAATCCTTGCTTTTTATGTAATGACTTGCACCTTAATTAACTTTTTCCTCACATGGATGAAGCTTCTAAGTTGTTGGAAGATATTATTGTTCCTCGGAAGCGCCTTCCAACAGGTTATTGTAAGTTGTCCCTTCACATCCCATTGGTTGATAAAATGGTCAATCTAGTTCCATCCTTGGTTGATCCCACTTTTTCTTCAAAGATTGAAGAACAAATAGTTCATCATATTCTTCCTTCGAAGAGTGAATCTAAAGTGGTCAATTCAATGTCATGTCCACTTGATCCCACTCTTTCATTGTAGAGTGATCATACTGAAGTAGTCACCTTGACACAATCTTCGTCTCATCCTATTCTTCCAGTTGAGAATGAACTCAAAACCACTACAGTTTTTGTAGTCATTTCATATTGTTCTAGATAAGGGAAAATTCAGTCTAATTCAATTGAACCCCCTCCAAGGACTAAGGTTGTTTCCTTTGATTGGAATAGTCTAATAGAATCTCATCTTCTTTTGGATGCTTCTTTCTAGATATCGGTAAGGGTTGTCAGTAAGAACATATTTCACACTATTTTTTATGAATGGTATTCTATTAGTATCTTACCCTCAACTAATTCACAAGCTATAGGTCCTCCTCGGCTTGTTCCAGCCACTGATCATATACTCTGGGATTTCAATTGAAGACCTATTGGACCTTCAGGGATCCTTCCTAAGTTACCTACCACCTTAAGAGGAAAAAATGTCTGTATTGATGTTATGGTAGTCCAAGGTCCCTTATATTTTAATATACTCCTTGGATGAGAATTTTGTTTATTCCATGAAAGATGTAGTGTCCACACTCATTCCAGTGATGCATTTTCCCTATGATGGGAAGATTGTGATCATTGATAAGATTTTCTTTGTTCCACATGATCATCATATGACTACTAGTCACCAGACTTCCCTGAATGTTTCACATGTTCTTGTGGTTCCTCCTTCATTGGTCATGACTCTTGACTCTAGACATCATGCCGGATTTAAGTTGTTAGTAAATCGATAGCTTCTTCCCATCATGGGGAATATTGGGGGGCATGCCTCCAATTTCTATAAATCATACTGGAGTTAAGCCAGTAGCTTCTTATGTGGGCATGGTAAATTACCAACCTATGGAAATCATGTTAGGTAGGAACCACCTTTGAGCATAGTTTATTTCTAGTTTCAAGCTCCTTAAAAAATAAAATCAACCTTGAGCATAGTTTGTTTCTAGTTTCAAGATCATTGAAAAATAAAACCAACATTTAGCATAGTTTCATTCTATTTCAAACTGTTAAAAAATGAAATGGGCTACCTTGAGGATAGTTTTATTTTGTTTCAATCTCATTAAAAAATGAAATGGGATAGCACAAGAACAGTTCTTTTTTGTTTCAAGCTTGCGTAAAAATGAAACAAATCACCACAAGCATACTTATTTTTTGTTTCAAGCTTGTCTAAAAATGAAATAGGTTATCCCATTGAGTCAGGTATTCCATCCATTTTAGGACTTGAACATTCATTTCATCTTCCTTGGTCACTATATCCTCTTTCTTCCTCTATCTATGGTGAAACTTTTCCTAGTAGTTATATTAGTTGGGTGAAAAAAAATAGTAGGCAAATGAATTGAATCTTGGGGGGCATGTATCCAACCTCTTTATGTGATGTTGAATTTAAGCCACTTCAAAGTTATGCTAAGGGTAAGTACCAACCATTGGACATCATGTTAATAAAATACCCTCAATGGGACTTATTTTGAGCATACTTTATTTTTAGTTTCGAGCTTGCTAAACCATGAAACAACATACCGAGCATAGTTCATTCTTCATTGCAAGATCGTTAAAAAATGAAATAGCTACCCTGAGAATTCTTCCAACCAATCTTTGAGCTCGTTAAAAAAAATTAAGATGGTGTTGAGCTTACTTTTTACCTTTTTCATGCTCTGTTTGAACATGAAAAATATGTTTTAAACTGACTTTTTACCTTTTGTGCTCTGGTTCAAACATGAAAAAAATTATGAGTGCTTTTAATACCATAGTCATGCCCGTTAAAAACCAAGTAAAAAGGTTTCGAGTATAATTTTATCAATTTTTTCAGGCTTGTTAAAAATATTCTTACGAAAAAGGAACTCTTTAGAATATCCTTTAAGCTCTTTTCAGAATCCCTAAATAGGAAAATATCGCCAAGCGAACTTGATTCTTTCATGCTTGTAAAAAAATTGAAAGTTTGTCTTTTTGGCAATAGTTTACCCCTTTTTCCGGTCGGTTGGACTATTTATGAAAAATGAATACTCTAGTCAACATTTGACTAGAATAGTTTTCCTAGGTATTATTTTATACCTTTTGGGGCCTTGGGGACTAAATTTATGAAAAATTTCATACTGGAGTCTTCTTTAGTTTTTTCAAACTCCCTAAACATGAAAAATCATTGAGTTTACCATCTTGAAGGACCCTTTTTTGGGACCGAACCCCTCTATCACCTAGACTGCCAAGAGGATGGCAATAGTGCCATTGTTGTATTCAATGGAGCTGCACGGTATTCAAGCAAAGTATTTTAAGCACACACAATATACATCAACAACAGGAACAAGAATGGATTCAAATGTTCAACTACTTTGTTAATTCATTGTGGTAATAATTATACAATAGATGGAGGAGTTGGAGCGGTTATACTAACTCCAACTGGTCTTTAGATAAGTAAATGATGGTAATTAAGGGCCCCAAAGGGTCCCTCCAATAGAGATTTAGTGGCTTCCTAACGATTTCCAAATGCAAGTAAGCAATGCCACATCATTACATATTGCAACAAAATGTGAAAGTGTATATGCATAATGTAAGATATTTAAATTGGGAATATCTCAACTTGAGTGTATGTATAGCTGAAATTTGAGTACCAAGGGACTTTCATTCCCTATGAAATTTTACTCTTTCTTCCCTAAAAGTTTTGTTTGCATATTGGTTGGAATTGTGTGGCTTATGTATTGTCAACCAAGTCTTTCTATTGTTATGGCTTACCAGATATTACAATTTATATTTAAATTACTACAAATATAATGAATATTAATCAATGTATTGAAAAAAATGAGAAGGATAATAATTCTTTGTTATCTTTTCATCGTGTATTTTGGCATAAACTCTCGCTCAAACATGCAAATTGTATGTACATGTAACATAAGATATTATCTGGTCAACTTCAATAGTTAGAGAAATATTATGTTAGTGTCCATGGATGTCCAAAACATAGTTACTAGACTCAAGTTTGAACCATGAGACATGGATCAAACACGACTCAGTCCTCAAATGAACCACTTCAAATATCTTCCTTGTCAAACTTATTGGTGAGTATGATTCACCAACATGTGTTTAACACATGATTACTTGAGGGTCATTGACCGATTCAAGGGAATAATAATTCTTTACTATATTCGCATCTTAACAATGTTTGAAATTTACAAAGGGAAGACTTTATAATATTCACAGGCTTTAATTTTTTGTTGAACATAAATCCAGGTTGGAGCATAAGAAAAACATATAACATTCTACTGTATTTTTGGACGTTGAACCTTATCTTATGCTTGTACGATGGTGTTAACTGTTTTAGGTGATATAATTGGCACAATCTAATTAAGAATACTTTAGAGTTTCTAAAGTCAAGGACAAACATGGATGGAGAGAATAACGTTTTTATATTATAGATCACCTACCGTAGATATTTATTTCAGATCTAGATCTAGTTATATCCAATTATAGATCTATATTTTATTCATCACAATCCAGAAGTAAATTTTGAAGGAACTTGTAAACTTGACTTCGTGAAATTTGTAGATGGATTTTTTGCAAGTGAGCATTACAAGGACAAACATAGTTGTTAAGAGAGATCCTTAATTCCATATATACCACGAATAAGTAACTAATATCTAGAAAGTGGTGTTGAAGGTCAAACTAAAGGTAGCTAGAATAACTACAAATACCAAGAAGGTTCTCATACAAAGCTTGTTGATAGGGTTAATATAAGCAACCTAGTCAATAAAAAATGGTCTAACCAAGATAAAAATTATAATCTACCAATGGAAACTCTCTTATAAACATATTTACCCAAGTTACAATTGTTCTCAATCTGTTTTGAATAAAATCACTCCAACATGTATGATAAGCAGTGCATGTGCAACATGTATGATGAGCAGTGCATGGCACATGCACTTGCCATAGAACTCTAAAGTATTATTTGTACTAGCATTATAGGTTGATATAAACTATGCAGGGGAACTGTTGATAGTAGGCAGCTTCCCTATTTTGTCCATATCCTCAATAATACCTATGGTTTCAAATATGTAGGGAATATGTAATGGTTAAATATTTATAATCCCTAGAATAAATTGGAAGGTTGTGTTCTGCCTCCAAAAGAAAAAATGGGAGAAGGAAGATGTTACAATTTTATATTTGGTGGAATCCACATTGTACTCGATGAGTTGTATATTATTGCACCACTTTTTTTTATATCACTAATATTAAGTTGCCTCATTCTACACTACATGCATGTTGGTACAAGCCTCTTTAAATTACTCTCATTCTTGGTCTTTAATTTATCCTTTATAAACTTTGCGTTCACTCTCTGTGTGTGCACATGTGACTTTCATTAGAGGAAATATGATTTTAAAAGATATTATCCGTGTTTTAGGTTAAAATATGTAAGCCAATCAAAATGCTTTAAAACTAAAAAAAGTTGCATGCCTATCACAATTTTTTATTATTTAACTTGGGTATAGATGGAAATTTTTAATAAATATTAAAAACAAAATCAATGTATTCACCAAATTCTAGAATTATGGAACTAATGTATTTACCCAAATTATAACATTATGGTTAACCCAAATAATGGAAACACAAATTATGGAATTAATTGATGAAGAAAATATTTAAAAAAAACGGTTAGCTATTATCAAAAAATCTAAATAGGATTTTATTATTAAATAGCAACAACAATCCATTATATTTAGGAGTTTATATTTCTTTATGCATAATCTAGTTCCTCTTATTTATGATTTTATATGTAAACCAAAAAAATCGCAAATTAAATTTGGGTTAAGAAATTGTGTCAAATATAATTTAAGGTTAATTTTTATTTCACAAATGAATCCATTTCAATTTTATTTTAATAAAAAAACCAAAATTGTGAAATTAATTGACGATGATAATATAAAGAATGGAGTTAATAAAATGAAATTGAATACTATTAAAAAATGTAATTATGATTTTATTAATAAATATCAACCACAATTCCTTATATTTGGGAATTTATATTTCTTTATGCATAATCCACTTCCTCATATTTAGGGTTATTTAAAAAAAATGGATTAGGTCATTTTTATAAATGTGACATATATTGGGGAATTTGGATAAAAATGAATTGATTAAAATAATATAAATAATATAATAAAAATTGCTTACATGACTTTATTTTATCAATTTCTTGACTTTTCCTTAGGAGGTCATTTTTAAGTTCAAATTTTCTCTAATGGTTCTTAGTCCACAATCTTTCTTGATACTAACAATCCTTATGAAACTGAAACCCTATTCTTGTAGCTAAGTTCAATTCCTATAGTATCCTTTGATTTTGGTACCCTTCAAAAGCTATCTTCAAGCAATGGCTCAAACAATCCTGTAGCTGCAACATTGTCCTCAAAATATCTCTTCATCGACACATGAAACACATTAAAAAAATTGCTCCCTTCAATATATTTTCGTGAGTCTTCATGCTCTCAATCCCTCTCAAAGCATAGATGTATTTCACATTTTAAAAAATTCTTCAAAAAAAAACAGCATATCATAAATTCAATCATGTTGTTGTCAATGTTCTTAGACTTTCTTTAATCAAAACATAATGGACAACATCTCAATCATTTTTGTAACACTGCTTCTTGTAGCTCATGAAACACTACTTCTTCTAGTTCCTATAACATTGTATTTCAAGTAACTTTGCACTTCCAATAATTCTGTACTTTCAGTGATTCTGCACTTCCAATAATAATTCCTTAAAGATTGATGTAATCACTCCTACCTTATGCACATCCTGCAATCTCAGTATTAAAGTTGTAACCCAAAAAATTGCATTTATCTGTTTCATCCCTTGATTGCATAGCTCTAACTCTATTCCTGTAATAACATTCTTCCCTGTAAAGATCAAATCAACACCCAAGAAAAAACTTTAGTTATATATTCGTCTTCATTGGACTTCATGATATTTCCTTGATTCTTAAACAATTAAACTTTTCATCGTGACTCATAGCCTCAACACAAATCCACACACTCCACTTCACAAATGCGTTGAACTCCTTTGTATCTATATGGTTCATGTTAATTTGATGTGGACCTATTCATGATTAGCATAGAGTTTTAGTTTGTTGAGTCGGCATGTTTATGGACAATGCGGGGCTTTGAATTGTGGTGAATTTGTGGGTAACATACCACTAAACATGGACATAAAGGTAAAGACATTTCCATTCAAAGGAGGCTAACTTGTTCGTGAAGATTTCAACGTTGTTAAATCATAAGATTCGTGTCCTATTCATATGTGGACTTATCAACCATTGGAATTCATCTCGATTTGGCCTTGCACCAAATTCACATCCTCATTTTCAACAAAGATGTTCGATTCAACTGATTTCGCAACCTACATGAATTCTGGCTGTTGAATATGTAGTTTCGGTAATTGTTGTTACCTACAAGAGATCCGATAGTCACTCTATAGTTCCTATTGGTATTTTCTACAGTGTCGGTAGTCATGAATTACATGAATCAATGGTTTTGGTAGTTCATTCTATAGTTTTTGTAATCACAAGTTACATAAATTAGTGGTTCTCGCAGTACCTAGCCAATTACCGAAAGTCCGTGGTTCTTGCAATAACTTTGTTTTGTGGTTTGCATGATCTCTCAATCACATTTATGGACCTGTGAAGAATTATGGTCATGATATAACCATTTTACATATGATCAACACTTTATGGACCAATCGCAAGAATATGAATCAACCAATGATTTGGTCACCCATTGAAAGAATATGAGCCAACCAATGATTCAATCACCTGTCGCTAAAACTTTCCTTAAAAATTTTAAGGCACAACGAGTGACTTGACAGCATTGAATCTATGAGATATGGACCAAAACATAATTTTATGATAAGTAGGGCACTCTTCAGATGAGTCGAAGCAGTATAATGACTAATAGGATTGGTGTAACTCGAAGACAAAAATATTACCCAAATGTAATACAAGACGCAAACATGTGCCATGTTTAAGGGTGAGAACAAACAACTACCATAATTTTTCCCAAAAACTAATTTACTTCCCCCAAATTTTCCCCAAGCATGATTGGTGAGTACCTCTTTGTTTTTTAACGAGCTTGAGGAGGATAATATATGCTTGGTATAACTCATATTTACAAATGCATACTAAAGAAACACACCTTACCCAAATACAATTATCTTAACTAACTCCTAAGTGTCTTAATATCCTAGCAACATAAAACCATTAAATTAAAATCATTAAATAAAAGATCACATTGAATCCTCACATATTTACTCTAAGTTCCATTTTAGGTTCCAAGCAACACTTGACTTGAGTAACAAGTTCCATTTCTGTTAATGCACCATCCTTATGAATATTTAAAAAAATTTCATTTCGAATACTCCCAACAACAAAATGTTGCATGCATAGTTACCAAGAATATCTCATATAATAATATACAAAGAAAGATTCATTGGTTTGGGGTTTCTTGAGAAATCCGGTGATAATATCCATTGTGACATCTTGCCACATCCAACTAGGAATTCTCAATGGATTTAGCTTCCCTTTATCCATCAAGAACAAAAATCCTTACATGCTCAATCAATAGTGTATGTATTCTCTCTCTTGTGAAAAATGTAAACCACATACCTCATTTTTTGAACAATTACTTAAACCAAAGTTGGCATAAAGGAAATCGGCATACGTTTGTAATACCATTGGAAGTGGATCATTTTCAATATATATGCATTTCACTTATAGCCATGGCATGTAGGGTTGAAAATGCATCAAATCATTAATACAGGATGAAGCAATTTACTGTGTTAAAACATCTAAAACACTATGAAAGATTGTTTTTCCCTTTTCATTTCCAGTATCAAGTTTTGAGTCTAAGACCCTCCATTTTCATTGTAATTTTTGTAATATGTAGTGATATGCTCCTACTTAGAATGTTTTAATCTATTCTATAAGCTAGACTAAGATTAGTAGAATTTCTCTTATGTTGTTATTTTAGGATTGTTCTTCAAATAGCTAATGTTTAGTAACTTAGTACCCATCCAGCATATATTCTTGGCTTGTATCTTGAGTAAATTTGGTGGGGCTTTGTGAACACTTGTTACTAGAAGTTCAAATTATCTATGTCCTTCTAATCCTTCCACATTTTTTAACCATTTCTTTCATTTTGATTTTTTTTTAAAGAAATCCACCTATATCAAAGAGAATTCTTTGTGTATTTCTAAAGAATACTCATTGAAATCACTTGTATCATATTCTTTGTGTATTTCTAAAGAATTCTTTGTGTATTTCTAAAGAATACTCATTGAAATCACTTGTATCATATTCTTTGAAGTAATCAACTTGAATCCATATTATAATACATTTAAATATCTTTACATGCAGTCAAAATTGTAGGAGGTCAACAATTATAACAACCACATTATATTGTTTTTGGCTTGTAGAGAGAAAAGGGAATGGTTTTCCATCATGCACATGGATAGGAACTTAAGGAATTAAAGAAAACCAAAAAATAAATAGCATGTGAGCACTCCATTCACATGTTTTTTCCAAATCCGTGATTCAATAAAGGGAGAAATGAGATGGTGTTGTGCATATAAGCCAACAATCACACAATTCAATTTTTGGGCTAAGGGTAATCCATTTGATGAGCAATTGTAGATATATTTCAAGGAATTAACAATAAATCAATGATTTACTATTCAAAATATTCCATGAAATTAATAATAGTGTTGTAGTTGCATGGTAACACATAGATATGTTTCTAGAGCCAATCATTTTCATGGATATCCTTGTAAAGCCAATAAATGATCACATAAACGCAAAACACTAAAAATAGTTATTGAGTTGGATTTTATGACGTGAGATCAAATTTTCATGGATTTTCTTGTGTGCCTATCGGGAATAGGTTTGTGGATATCACTATTTAGGCAGTTACATTTGTGGGTTATTATTATTGTGTTACCTTCTTCTTCTTCTTGTTTTCATGGGTTGTGGTGTGGTAAGATCAACACTAGGTGGACTTACATCTAAAGTCCTTCTGAGAGAAAACTACTTTGTTTATTCAAAGGCACTATATCTTGTGGTAAAGGTTGGGTGTGTTCAACAAGGGGGAGAAGAGAATACCTTGACCCACTTTTTATATATGCAGGGACTAGACTACATAATCATATTTTAAAATGAGTATTACTTACATTTTGGAGGATTTATTGATTTCTCTATTGCATGATATCTAGTCATATACTCATAGGTTGAGGAGCGTTGAAAATAAATAGATATACAAAGATGGAGATCCTAGTAACATATAGGAGGGTGTT
>LPNX010872751.1:96088-113792 GCA_001517045.1 Pseudotsuga menziesii | reverse complement strand
CTTCTTCAAAGTAACAACATGGACTAAAAAGTTTTGTTGCATTGAATACATGTAAATTTGTAAACCTATCATTGAGATAACCAACCAGCTTTTGGATAAACGTTTTTCCTAAGCGAATGCCAGCTTCCATAGTATCAAACCCAAGTGAATTCGGTATAGGTTGAAATCTTAATGGATGGACATGTGAAACACATGTTTCGCAAGAATATCCTTTGAAGAAGTTCAATGAGGACATCTAATTGCATACAAATGGATGTTATATCGGTGTGTTTCTCTTGAAATCGTTGACTCACCTTATTTAGTTCAATTGGGACATCAACAAGCAAATGGATGCAAAATTGAACTTGAATTATTGTCGTCATTTCATACATCTTTCTATCATCATGTTTTCATTCTTGTAACAATGCTTGAATTATTTTAACAAGCCTTCTCACAACCTGCCCTCGATAAAGCCATCATATTTGATGAATTTGAAGTACTTGCATCCTGTCAATTTGAAAAAGGGCCAACAAACTTTTAAATTCTCCACGTGTCTTTGCAGATATACTTTATTGGCTAGTTTATCAATATAATTAAATTCATGAAAATAATTTGAAGCATGTGTTATAGCTAAGGCCTCACAATGTGCTACACAATCAATACATAACAAATGAGGCACCTCATGAAGAAACTTAGTTTCCAAACCTTAACGGATTCCTATCATAGATGAAGATCCATTTGAACCAAAACCCACCATTTGGAGTTTTGATAACTTCATCTCAAATAACAACCCTGATAGTGCATCATACATGGATTGTGCAGCATTGTCTTTGATTTTCAGAAGTCGAATAAATTTTGACTTGCGTGACCCCCTCCCTCCATTCGTTAGATATGTAATATATACAATCTAGTGTTGTGACTCAGCCTTGTTACATTGATTTATTTGTGCTTTCATCAACTAAAATGGAACAAAATGGACTATAACAAATTTATTCCTTTAACTTTTCCCAATAAACATATTTTGTTGCAAGTAAAAACTATTTACCAGATGTGATATTAACATACGAAGAATATTCATTGGTTAATGGCATATTAGGATTTTCCTTATACCTGTGCAGGTCACATAGGTATTTTTACAATTCTAAAGGTAAATCTCTTACAACCACAAAATACATAGTTTCCATAGTGCTAATTAATCTAAAATTTTCAACATACAACATAAGTTCAATGTGCTTTTGGATGGGTAAACATGATTGTCTCGATTCATGTTCCAATAGTTGAATCGAGTGTTTATGATTAGATGATGCATGGACATTTAATCCACTTAACTGGATTGTACTACTACATTTCTGTAATAACTCAAAAATTCGTAAAAATTTAATATTTTTTATTTGACATAAAATGTCAAATGTCATCGCTATAGTACCCCTAACTATTAGAAGATAATAAAACAGTTTGGAAGAGAAACACAGATTACTCCTTTATAAGAATTTGTATTATCTAGAGGCTTGTCTTTTACAAAACCATGTTAGTATTGTTTTCAACTTAGCAGTTGTAATTTTCTAGAAATTAGAAGACTCCGTAATGACGTCAAAACAATACTAACACGGGTTTTCTAGAAAATCAAAACATGATCGTAAAGTAACAACTTGTTGGCTACAAGCACTGACCTACAATGACTTCGAGTTGTGTGAGCACCGACTCACAAATTTTAGGCATCGACCTGAGCATATGTCTATCTGACTGCACAAACTGTGAATTGTAGTAACCAAGTTCCAACCTGTGGATAACTATGATCTTCAAGTGTGGAAGCACCAACTTTCAAATTATATTCTCTAGTTCTTATTAGAAGGAGGATTCAAACCCCTAATTATATTTACCATATTCTACTCGAAGGAGGCTCCAAACCCCTAATTATATTTACCAGTTAAAACTGGAAGGAGGATCAAACCCACCGAAGTTATTTTATAGCACCAATTGGAAGGAGGCTACAACCTCCTATTCCTTTCCCTGTCCAACCCCTCTGATATGAAATAAGTATGTATTAAATAATTGGAAAATACAAGATACCTTATTTTCGGTGTGTGCCTTCACCAAAATACAACAGGTGTGAGATTTCTACCTGCATCTTTCTTGTGAATATCTACATCAAGACAAGAAGCTGCAAAAACTGCGACATGCAATAATCACTGTTATCTGTGTCTCTGTATTGAACAATGTTCCTAGCTCAATTTCTTCTACTCAATATATACTCAGTGAAAGGCATGCATGTGTCTTTCACTGAGTAAAAACTTTTCACATCCTGAATATGTGCATCCTTTTCATCTTGTGCACTTCTTTCTATTCAATGTCTACTGATTTGTGCACTTCGGCTCCGCTGCATAAAACTCTTTTTTAAATTAACGAGCCATTGATACCCCCAAATAATTCTAAAGATGTCCTAACCAACTTATCTCATTTCTTCATTTCACAAGTTTAATTAAACACATCAATCTCTTGCTTATTTATAGTTTTCCTAGCTCAAGTGATGTGTCCACTTGTTGAAGTTCATTATCCTTCGACAACACATCCATTTGTTTTCGTTTTACTCAAGTTAGGATCTGGGTCCGTGCCACTTATCACAATTCAAATTTGTGAGGTTTGGTGCACATATGCAACTTCTTTGTGGTACATTTGCACATAGGTTCATAACTCATATTTTTCTTCACAAGTCTTCGTACCACATACAATTTTATTTGTGGGACTTTTATACACAAGATTTTGTTTCGTGTTTTTTATTCGTAAGTCTCACACAAATGGTATTTGCACATATCTGTCGTTTTCAATGTTCTTCTTTGTGGATTGTTATTTGCGCACTTGTGACCAATGTCAAGGTGGGATATCTGGTCTCATGGGACTTCTACATTCTTCCATAAGTGTTTCTTCAAATTGGATTTATGTGAGGAAGTCTTCAACTTCTTTTGGAATTAGTTTATCCTTTGATAATTATTCAACACATAATCATTTCATCCTTTGACATCATGTTCAATACATAATCATTTGATCCTTTGACATCATGTTCAACACATAATCATTCGATCCTTTGACATCATGTTCAACACATAATCATTCGATCCTTTGATATCAATAACAATACATGTTCAACAAAAAATCCCCTTACATCAAAACAAACATACATGTATATTGTGGTTAAAAAGAATCTTTCCTAAGGAATTTCACTTAAATAACACACATTATTTTGATTTATTAGAAAGGCTCATTATTTATGTATTTCAAACATTACCTTCTTGACTTAAAAAAACTTTCCATATCTAGAAAGCACCACACATTAGAAACCATAGAAAACCCTCCCTCACCTCAATAATCATGTCAAGTCCAAGACTTCCTCCATTATTTGGACTTAATCCTAGTATGTTGACCTCACGTTGACCTCTCAACCAAGACTACTAGTATGCCCTCTGAATTGAACTTTAGGATCAACATTAGAAGGATTAGATATCCTTGGATAATCCTTGTTTACCTTATTAAATCCTTAGAGTCAACCAACATTACCAATGTCAAGAACATGTGTTCCACCACCACATAGCCCTCCCCCATTCATTCGAAATATTTCATATATGATTTCGGTCAATCTTCCAGACTTAACAAAGCTAACCAATGAACTTATTTTACATGGTATTTCCTAGCCACCAATGTCAACCAAGCTTCCCTATGATATTCCAAATTTTGAATGGTGCCTAAGAAAAGACCTAGCCAATCACATTATGAATTTCCATTTATGGTGTTCCTCAAACAACATTACTAAAGATGTCATCCAGATTAGGTTGTTTTAGAGAACCCTAACGAGACCATCAACTAAAAGGTATATAAATGAAGCTATTGGGTCACACTCACATTTCACCACTTTAGCAAATGTATTCCTTACTTCTTTCTAGTTACCATCCTTCCATGTCAAATGAATGGAATTCCTCGCTAATTTTCGTCATACTAGCTCAACCCACATTGCAAACTATGTCCATGAATGGCATCGACAACTAAGCTTGTGTAAAACAAAAGTGAAAGATAAGCTCCTCCTAGATTGGTTTTTAAAATCCCTCTAACCATTGAGATCCAAAGATGAGTCCACTACCATACTCAAACAATAGATGAGGGCATCCTCAGAGCACAACATTTTGAACTAATCGATGCCCAATTAGGGTATCTATATATTGTCCTTGGATATTCCCTTGACCCGTACCCTTTTGAGAAAAGATACTTATGGTGCATCACACACTCTTGATGGAGTAATCAGAAACCTATGCCACATCACTACCCCATAAAACCATCCAATTCATTCTAGCAATCATATTAGTGGATTTAGTACCTCTCACAAAAGTGATCCCACTCAGTATGGACAAACAACATTTGTATATCCCAATATGCCTTGCAAGATTCCACATAACTCACAAAGTGGTCCATAGCTACCATGCTTGGGTCTTAGCATTCCTCCCCAAGCGGTATGAGCATAAAAACAAACCCAAATCCCCCCATACAATCCACAGTGGAATATGGAATAACATCAAATTTTTATTTCACATCAAATTAGTATAGAGGACCCCCACATGCCAATGCATAATTCCCATTCCATGGCCTAGTAACACTACAAAACCCCTCCCAAATAGTCAACATTAACTTTGTTCAACCTTCACCTTCTCATCAAAAGAAAGCATTTGAACAAATTAATATGATAAGTATATCCAAATTGAAAAATAATGCAAAAAAATAGGTGAAAACAAAACATTGAACCTAGTGCAGGGACAAGGGGGTAATGGTCCTATAAATAACATAGTTTGGGGAATTTCTAATTTGAGAAATCAAAATCAAAACATTGGTAACAATAACAACCGAAGAAAGGAAGAAACAATGAGCTATATGCTGAATTTTCATTCACGTTGCGTCATGAATTTGTCCATTTTACTCTCCATGTCTCTAAATCACTAAGTACAATGCTCAAATCGATTATGGTTAGCCAAGCCATTAATTCACCACAAGGAAATTATGCTTCCCACTACCAAACTCCCATAGTATTGTAACTCTTTCCCCATAGCAATGAGTTTTTACAAATCAATAATAGATATGAAAACTCACCTAGAAGGTAAGGTCACACCCTCTTTAGAATCCAACTCAACTAGGAAACTCATCTTATCAAAATATTTTCATGAACATGACATAATTCAATCTCCAAATGCATAATCGACAATATTGTATGCCTCCTGAGTTGACTTTGGATAATATCGAAGGTAGTCAATAATTTACTAGAAGACTCTTGTAGATTTAATTCCCTAGTAGTGAACCCACACCGCATGCGCTAAAGGAACCTCTACGATGCACTACCCACAACACTGATGCAAGAACTGCTTAAAGATAGTATAACATCATCAATGACTTAACACAATCACCTATTGCTATGGCACTAATTGGATTCCTCTAAAAATATCCTCAAAGAAAAATAATGTTGTCTTCATTAAGTGCAGTAGATCCATCCAATTCATGCCTAATGACCTTTGACTTGGATAGTGTTGAACCATGATTACCCTCCTTGGTGGAATTTCAGATACTTGTGACTACAAAAAACAAGAACATTCATTGATGTATCATTAATGAAGGTGCATCCACATGCACTATGTCTAAGGTTGTATGGAAAAATTTGGGTTCCCCTGAACTTGTACCATTGGCCATCACACTTAGGTCTTATGATTATCATCCTTACCAACAAAATATTCATGTCTAATAGAAGGAAAAATGTTGTGATTTATATTGAGGTTATAAATGGCCCATCAGACTACAACATCATATTGGAATGTAGTTGCATGTATGTTATGCAAACAATAACCTCGGTTTTTTTCATTATGATGTTTCCACATAATGAAAGGGTTGTTATCATAAACCACCAATGCAATATGAACCTCTCAACAAACAATATCAATAATTCTTATGACTTGTAGAGTCATCCCTATGAACACCATGTTACACAAAGATGCAACATTATAATATACAAAGTCTCTTCATTATTAGGGGCATATCATTATTCCCCACCTCAAATACCCACAACGGGATTGACCCCTCTATGTACCATCTCATTAGATAATAAATTTATAACCATTTCTTCATTGCCATCAGCATCCATGATCCCTACACATATAAATGGAACATCCCCTATGGACGCCATCACACAAATTCCCTTCTTTCCACCATTAGGAATTGTTGGACACCTAGTAATGGCCACACTTACCCTCCCATGGCTCACCTTGGGAATACCCGTATTGTACTATCCCCTCCATATTATAACCCCATTATAACACTTTAACCTTAGATAATCCCCAAGTAAACTTCCCCAAGAACATGCATTCCCACCATTAACCTTATAATCATAAGACAAAGTAAAAATAATAGTTGCAAGAATAAGAAATAAAGGGTAACCAATAATTATACAACTTATGCCACAAGGATACCACTTCCATGTGACTTATGTGATACCCATAAATATGCTACTAATAATTTCCATACCCTCCTAGAATTGTGGAACCTTCTCCACCCTCTAGTTAGGGGAACCCCTTATCCCCAATGACTCTGAAGGAAACCTTTGAAACATGGATAATAACATTACACACAAATCACCCATGTGCCCTATGACAATTACACACACCATTTTCCATCCATCCAAGAGTTTTGAACTACACTCGTTTTTTTTCATCAACAACCCACCCCAATTTCCCCACAAGTAGGATGCCTAGAAAGGAGTACATTAACCTCTGCCATAGATACAACGAATGAAGTTAGCATATGTTATGCCTCAACATATGTGGGGGAACACACAACCTAACCTTGTGCACTATATGAGAAAGTCAGTGACTACATGTACACTTTCCCAACAACCATTAGTTAGATATACCACGCCACATGAATACCTCTAATTATCACCTTATTTAAAACTAAGAACCATACAATCATGATGCCTATAACCCCATTGGACTCACTAATTCCCCATCGTGATCATATATTTCCACCATAAGTCAATAGCCAAAACTTGGATATGATATACTACATTTACACTTCTATTGGCACATTGGCACATAAGCATGTCTCTTCAAATACTAACACTAGTAAGACCCATCAAAATTCAATGATAAAACCCACATGGTCATAATATCAATTAATTTATGCCATATCTAAATAAATCTCCTCATGCGACATAAGTGGTAGACAAACCCAACCAATATCGACATCATCTAGTACATATGAGTTATTGCATATATATTATACATTCCAATTGGATGGATATATATTGGAGACCATGAATGTGTTATATTATCCATGGGAATCCATGCATCATCGATTGTGTTTTCTCCCAAAAATGTGTTGAAAACAATAATCTCCCCATGAAAATGCATAATTGGGATGAAAGTTTTTTTCCTACTCATACATGTAGATTGTCCAAACATCTAATACTAGCTCTTGATGCACTCAAGGAAGGAAACATGGCCAATATACCCCCTACCAACAAAGTAGACATTTTCATTACTCTAGGTAGAATTGAAAACATTCTCCTTGGAGATTTGTTTCTACCATGGAGGTGATAGAATACAAATATCTATTCCAATGGTTTTGAGATGTCTTTTCTTAGTCATATGTAGAAATGCCAAGACTAATCTGGCCATCCTCAAACTTGATATTAACACATGACTTGATACCCCTCCAATACGACAAAAACAAAAAACCCTTCATTTGTCAAAAATCTATCATGCCATCGAAGCTTAAATTGACAAGATTAGCAAAGCAAGGTTTATATGCCCTATTAAATACGAATCATGGGTATCTAACTCAATCCTTGTAAACAAAAAACAGGGCATTATTCGGGTTTGCATGGATTTTAGAGACCTAAATTAATACTTTGATAAATACAACTTTACTACCCCATTCATGTAAGTGATGAATGCAGTTTCCACAAGTTCCTTTCTCTTATGAGTGGTTTCATTGTTATTAGAATTAGATTGAAATCCGCAATGAAAATCAATACAAAACCCCATTCACCATGCCATGGGGCACGTTCGCTTACCACGTCACTCCTTTTGGTATAAAAAATGTTGGAGCTACATTAAAATGGGAAATGGCCTACATTTTTCATGACTTGGCTCATAATATTTTGACTTATATTACAGATCTCATAGCTCGCTCAAAAAATGTGCGCTTTAAACATCTCATAGACCTATGCATTGTTTTTTAACAATGTTGTAAATAAAGCATTCACTTGAATATGGTCAAGTGCAACTTATAAGTCACTACAAACCACTTATTTAGATTCATAGTTTCCTAATAGGCAATAACTTGTCAATCCGTTTGAAATTCCAAGCCATTTGGTGAACCCCCCACCCCGAAACCAAAATTATTACTCCAATTACAATGATTACAATCAAAATAAATTATTTTACAACACTTTGTCCCTAACTACGCCACATGAGCCAATGGATTCTTACATTTGTTACAACACGATATCCATTTATAATGGAATGAACAATCACAAGAAGACTTAGATACACTAAAGAAGCCAATATCAAATGCCCTATTAATTATCCCTCCAGACTTTGACAAGGATTTTATCCTTTATATTTCAACATTGTCGGTAGATATTGTCAGAGTGCTAGTCCAATAGGGTGAATATGGTTGTAGCTATGTCATATCCTATGTATGAAAAAACATGTTGTGCCCTCTCATTAGGTACAACCATGAATAAAATTTCGCCTTGACATTCATCCATTCATTACAGAAGTTATGGCATTACATCTTGTCCTGAACAATAATAGTAGTGGAAAAATCAAGTCCTAGGAAATATATACCAAGCTAATGACTTATCAATGGTAAGTTGACTCGATGGGTTATGATTTGTCAAGAGTTTGACCATGAATATGAAACCCCAAAAAGTTAGAAAGCACTAGTACTAAGTGCTTGCATCATTGACCTCCCGTTTAGCATAGTACACCCACCATTAAATGATAATTTCCCCGATGAACATCTATTCACTATTTCATCAAGAGACTATTGGTATGGTGACATACTAACATGCCTACACAACAAAAAAATTCCCCATTCTTGTCATGAGATAATTGTTGATGCATTTGACAATAGGCAACCTAATACCTACTCATAGGAGACATATTTCATAGGCAATGAGCAGTAGGGAAAATTTTAAGGATCCACAATTTTCTTAAAGTGTAGAAACCTTGGTGAATCTTACTAATTCTTAAATTTCCAACCATAAAATGTTGGGCGATATTTTTCTAAAAAGCTTTAGATTTATAAGGATTTTATATAGTTTTTGGATAATTTTGGAAATTTTTAGAGTAATTTTTTTAATCCTATGGAATCTGGGAAATCAATTTACAAAAAAATGGAAATTGATGAAATTTGTTTTTGGAAATAAATGTAAAAAATTATCCTATGGGCTAAATTTCACCCCTAAAATTTTCCTTAATGAGTAGGTATAGTCTTACACTTATGTCTCACTCATGTAGATATGAAGCACGTCCTAAATGGCCATCATAGTGGTGAATGCAATGACCATTTATCAAGGATTACAATGCTTAGAAAATTGTCCATGCAAGCTATTATTCGTTGTCTCTCTTCCACGATTGCATCAATTTTGTTAATATGTGCAGGAAATGCCAAATATTCACCTCTAAAATGTGAGCTCCACAAGCTCCTCTTCCCCCAATTGTCATGGTTGAACCCTTTTGCAAGTGGGGAATCAATTTCATGACTTGTAACCCAACATCTATAGATCTCCATTAGTACATCATAGTTGCTATCAATTTTTTCACGAAATGGGTTGAAGCTTTGTCAACCTATAATAATAAAGGTGACACTGTTGCACACTTATTCTTTAACCATATCATCACCCATTTTGAAATTCCCAAAAAATTGGTCTTAGACCATGTAAAACATTTTGAAAATGAGTTCTTTCAAGAATCGCTAGTACTTATAGGACTTACACATGAGTTTGCATCACCTTATTGTCCGCAATCCAATTGGAAAGTTGATGCCATGAACAAAATCCTCAAATCCATGCCACAATGAACAATAAATAAGCACAAAACCAATTGGCACAGCATGTCATTTTTGGCAGTATGGGCATATCACACATCTATCAAAACTCACACATGAATCTGCATCACCTTATTATCCACAATCCACTTGGCAAGTTGATGCCATGAAGAATGTCCTCGAATCCATGCTACAATGAACAATGAATAAACACAAAACCAATTGGCACTGTATGGTGTTTTTTGCAGTATGGGCATATCATACATCTATCAAAACTACCATAGGGTTCACACCTTTTCACCTCGTTCGTGGGGTAAAATCAATGTACGCATCGAATGTGATATACCAACCCTTTGGATGGAAATTGAACTACTCCCTAACAGTATGACATTAGAGCAATGAATAATAACATTAAAGAAAACATATGAGGATTGGAGGGCCTCATTACAAAATAATGAAGCTATGAAAAATCGATCAAAAAACCATTACAACTATGAGGATAAAATGCATATAGCATATGAAACAACCAACAAAAACCATAGTCCTATGAAAATCATAAACTCTATGGTGAGGTCCATTTATCATCGAGCACTATTTGACCAAAGAGGCACATGTGATGACTTTCCCTGAGGGTGGCCTCTTCAAATACCTAGTCAACAAGTTATATTTGAATATATTCTACCCAAAATCACTCTCATAGGTCAGTCAACCATGTAAATTGGTGGTAAATGATTCATGCTTTACATTCTTTTTTCTTCTAAAGAAAGACAAAAAAATATTGATGAGGCATCTTTTTATGTTTTAGATGATTTGGCCATCAACATACCACATCATATTTACTGATGATGTTATTTGATGGATGCATAATCTTGCATCAACAACCTAGGCTATACGATCTCCATCACATACACTAATCCACTCATTCAAGCGGTGTGTGTATTGGATCAACCACCAATAATCAAGATGAGTATGTAGTTGTCATTAGTTTGCTCATAAATGTGACACACATGGTTGGTCACATGTTTATGGCCTTCCTTGTCCCTCTGCAGACTCTTTAGACCCCATGGACTGATATTATACTTTGATGTTTCCAAGTTCATCCCTAAAAAAACACATATTTATTGTTGTACGCAACTTTTAATCCCATACTCGTGTGTACACGCGACTTTTGACCTCAAACCTGTGTACATCGGGATGCGTGCATAAATCCAAATATTTTTGGAGTTTTCCTTCATGTGTGTCTAAACCACTTGACTCTTGGCATTCCATATGCATCAAGATCACTCGGATTTGACCCTCCATTACCCATTTGGAGTGCTATATAAGGAACCCCTTGGTATAATTAGTGTTTCTCGGGACGCTCCTCTTACATGGGAGTTAAGCACGAGGCAGTGCACGCGATTGTGATTGGGATGACCCCTTGTCACTTTCTGTGAGTACCAAAGATATTTCTAGGATTGTATTCGTATATGGGGGCCTTTTAAGTATTGACTGGTGCACCCCTAGGGTACCAGTTGTGCTTTCAGGCTTCAGGATTCGCTACCCTGCCCATACGATCGATCCCGCCTGTGACTATCCACCTGAGCATTGGTTAGTTTCCTTATCTAGGTTATCGAGGAGGTATTTGTAGAGGTTATTCTGTAGGTGTCCTAGCTAGGTAGGGGTCGGACAACACAGTTGCTATATGCGTTGAAGCTGAGGGCCATTATAAATGGTTACGAACCTTCGCTTGTTGTGTATGGGAGTCTCAAGCCTCTCTTGGGTGAGACATACCTGCTTCATTCGGGAGATCACTTATCCTACCCTTGGTTTGCTTGTTGTTTGGATTTATATTTTCTTAGGTGTATTCTCTATGCACGCTAGTCTGCTTAGGGTTACGCAGATAGATCAAGTCTTTTCTTTTTGTTGAGTCATTGTGGATTCGGGTGCCGCTCCCCGTCGCTCTCGTCGTTTAGTAGGTATTCCACCTTCTACGTCTCCTCCTCCCTTGGAAGAGAGAACCAAACAATCCGGGCAGACTAGTCATCACTTTGATTTACACATAGATCTCACCATGAGTCATCATGGGTCTGAGGTCCCGGAGCTTCCCCCTTCCCCTCCTCCGGTGGTGGAAGTTGAACATTCAAGCACATATAGAACTCTACCTGAGTCTGGTCCTTATGGGACTGGATCATCACAAGATGATTTATCACAGTTTCCTTATTACATTAGCTCTGACCCCCAGTATTGGTTATATTATCTGGGTGAAGAGACTCGCCATGCACCTACCAGCATTGGCCATATTAGATATGGAATGCCTGATATTCTTGATACCAGTCTGGTACCTCATGTTGAACCGGTTAGTGACCCTGGTACTGCACCTAGGGGTACTTCCATTCCTTTCTATGCATAGAGGTTTGGTGATAGTAGTCACATTGTACTCTTATCTATCCGGGACTGCTATCTGTATTTGCAGTCATATGCAGAGATTGATTATTGTACTATACTGATAGATGGATGGTTCTTCCACTTGGTTATTCATCACTCCACTTTTGAGATGGATTTTATAGTGTATTTCGTCCATCATGTTACCCCTCTGACCTCACACATTAGGGGGCATCTGTTATAGCTGGTTTTACAACACATGGTTGATCACATGTTTATGGCCTTCCATGTCCCTCTGCAGACTCTTTAGACCCCATGGACTGATATTATACTTTGATGTTTCCAATTTCATCCCTAAAAAACACATGTTTATTGTTGTACATGACTTTTAATCCCATACTCGCGTGTACACGCGACTTTTGACCTCAAACCCACGTACATCGGGATGTGTGCATAAATCCAAATATTTTGGGAGTTTTCCTTCATGTGTGTCCGAACCACTTGACTCTTGGCCTTCCATATTCCTTGATATCGCTCGGATTTGACCCTCCATAACCCCTTTGGAGTGCTATATAAGGAACCCCTTGGATACATTGAGAGGGAGGAATTGAAGAGCAACGAAACTATAGTCCATTGTTGCCATAGCTTGCATATACTTGAGTCTACATCCCTTTGTCCCTTTGGAGCACTTTGTGTTCTTCCCAAAATTTCTTTTACTTGTGAGCTTGCTATTGATAGATGGAGGATTGAGGTGGTGGAGGCCTAGGTGGAGGACTCGGTTTCTCCGATTTGTAGATGTGCCGACAGAGGTTGTCACTTGTGTAATCTCTAATTTGATTAATAGAAATATATTTTCTTGTCCAATAATGTGCATTTGAATGAATATTGAATCCATGGATATGTTTAATTGCTTATACGTTGTTGATTATATATGCTAGAGTAGATTTAACACCATATTATATAGCATGCTTTTCTTGTCTGCTGTTGTTGAGAGAAAATTGCTAGTGCAAGCAGGATTGGAAAAAGCTCAACGGGGATCTACTTCAACTGTTCAGAATAAGGTATGATTCGAGGTACCTTAGTGTTAGATGTTTGGTTTCTCTTTCATATTGTGAAGGGATTGATTTCTCATGTCTAGCTATCTGTTGTGGTACACCCCAATCCATAGGAAGTTTCTCTCCGTAACACATGCAAATCAACCATTAGCATTTATTTGGACCCTCATCTCCTGGTGGATGCCAAATTGCTTTCAAAATTGCATCTCCTTTCCAAGACTTTCTCACATGGTGGCTCTTCTTTAATTAACCAACAACTAACTCCTCTCTCTCTCTCTCTCTCTCTCTCTCTCTCTCTTCTATAGCTAGATCTCCACATAGTGATTCCTTCAAATGCAATCTTCTCCTTCAATTTGGGGCGCATATTCTCCTTTTATGTTATGGAAGTCATACTATTCACACAAATCAAGGAGACAACGAACACAAAAAAATCACACATAGGTGAGATCACACTCTCATAATTTTGAGCTCTCTCATGAGGGAGTTAAGCCTAGTTCTACTCTAATAAGAAAATAAACTATGAGATATGAGACATTGTTTCACACACATAAAACTTTACTGAATAACTTAGTATTTACAATAGATCGTGACTCCATTATATAGAATTCACAAGTTGTTATAAGATCTAAAGTATTCCCAACATAGAAAGAGAGGTTAAGAGAATATCAAACCACACACCCAAGTAAGAAACTTAGTTGGAGAGATTCTCTCACAACTAATTGCATCCAGAGGCGCTCTACAACCCAGTATAGGGGAGATCTTGTAAAGTTATGTAACATTACATAAATGTCGGCCATAAGAAATAAAAATTTTAATTATCTTCCAAAATAAATGTCGGCCACAAAAACAACATACTAGGGAGATGTTGTAATGTTCCTACCTAACAAAACAATAAAAAAAAATTACAAATATATGATTAACTTAGAATCGACTTAAAAGACAGTGCATTATCACGGATCAATTCAGGTTTTTTGTTGGTGGTGGTCATCGATCCCAAGGGTTTTAGTTATTACAATGGCAGGGAATATTGTGCAGATTGCAGCATGAATGTAAGGCTTCTTATCAACAAGAAAGATCGACGGGTCGTCTACGTAGAGGCAGGCAAGGACTTCGTGGATCTCCTCTTGACTTTTCTTTTGCTTCCCATCGGTGCCATCTTCATAATTCTGCCAAAACATGGCACTGCGTCTTCAAATTCTCGACAAGCTGGATGCAACCTATATGATTACTGATAAATCCATTTTGCTAAAACCTGACGTAGAATCCACCCCCTTTAACAATTTTCCATTACTCCAATATTCTAATACTCCTCGTTAGTACTATGCATGCTGCAGCACATCAAGTTATGGAAGTTGCACACAGCACCAATTAGTACCCAAGTAGGGCGGAAATTCACCTGTGGCCAGGAAATGAAGACTCGTCTCTAGTTAGCTAATAATGTCTCATCAGGTTCTTCTTCTTCTGCGAATAGCGGGAGCCTTCCAGGGTACGTGAAAGAGGCCATTCAATATATAATAACAGATGACTTGAATATCCTTCCAATTTCCACTATTACTAGCATCACTGAACTGAATAAAGTGCAAGTAAAAGACATAAGTGAATTGCAGGAAGAGATTGTAATAGTCAATTTTGAGAAGGTAAGAAATATTCAGTTACTCGTTAGTGTTTAATTAGTGTTGCATGCATTTATATTGAATTTGTAGGCTTGAATTTACCAAGTTTAATACTGATTGCAGGTTTTAGAGTTGTTGCGAGCGTCTCTAACTTCCCAGATAGCCTTAAACGATGTTTTCTCTGCGAGATCCCCATCCGTCTAATAAGGGTGAAGGAGAAGGAGAGGTGGAGTAGGTCTGAATTGATGATTTATCTTTCCTAAGTTAGTGTTTGGGTCGATTCGTAGTTAGGGTTTCGGTAGATGATTCATATTTTGTAGTTAGGGTTTGGGTTTAATTGAGTGGATGTTATTTTGAAACGTTTTTAATTTACAGTTTTATCCAATGACTCAATGCTAACTATGAGTTAAAATGAAGAAGCTTTGTTGGTGGTAGGATAATATTAGTTCATGTTATGAACATTGTTGGAATGGAGAAGCTTTGTTGGTTGTAAGATAACTTTAGTTCATTGCATTGAGAGGCACTTTACATCTCAGTATGGGGGAGATCTTGTAATGTTCCTACCTAACAAAACAATAAAAAAATAAAAATTTAATTATGTGCACAAAAAAATGTGGGTCAGAAAAAAAACACAATATGGAGGAGAAGTTGTAATGTTCCTACCTAACAAAATAATAAAAAATAAAATAAAAAAATTGAATTATTTGCAAAAGAATGCTGGCCTTGCACATGGTTTTAAAGCCACCTGCAAGGCCTTCTAAACAACCCATGGTTTTGGAGAGCTTTGCACATGGTTTTAAAACCATGTGCAAGGCCTCATAAAAAAACCCATGGTTTTATTATACATGGTTTAGGAGGGCCTTGCAAATGGTTTAAGACCATGTGCAAGGCCTCTTAAACAACCATGGTTGCATGAGGGCCTTGCATATGGTTTTAAAACAATGTATAGGGAAATGTTGTAATGTTCGTTCCTAACAAAATAAAAGATATAATAAATAATATATGTCCGCCATAAATAATATTAAATATTATATGTGGACCTTAAATAAAAAGATGTGTCTTTTGGTTTGAATCAAATGAATGGCTATATATAGGACATACCGAAGTTGATAGTTCATTGAGTGCAATACCTAAGAAGAGGTTTGCACCTCGAGAGATTCGATCTTTGTGGAGGCTTGATAAAGCCTAGGATTTAGATCTACGCTAGTTATCTAACAATCTAAACTATAGAATAAAATAAACATAATATCTAACAACATTACAAAAATAATAACATTTTTGTTTGTATAAAAAATAAAACTAAAGGAAGCTATTATGCAATATCTATAAAAAAAAAAAAAAAAAAATTGTCCAAAGTGACCAAATACTTTACAAAAATCAATTTATTAATATACGCAAATTTGTTTAGCTTTAAGATAAAATTTAATCCATTAATTATATTTAAACATAAAAACATAAGTTGTTCATATTTAAACTTCTTGAACATTATACTTTTTTTTTATTGTATCTTTCTCATTTAACAACGGCATCATGCAAACATTGCTCTTATATTAGTTTTCTTTTTAAAATTAATTTCAATTTCTATATCTCTATTTCTCCTTTATATTGTTTTTTATGTATATAGATTTTTTAATACATTGGCATTGGCATTGATGTTGAACAAAATCATACATTTATTAACCCACAGAGGGCTTTTAATTTCATTCCTTTATTAATAGTTATTTAGCAACTATGTGAGTCTGCTTTCAATTTTGTTTAAAGTGAAAAGTAATTTAGCAAAATTTTTAAAACATGAGATCATGTAGAATTTGTATGGATTTAATTGTTTTTTTAATGGCTTTGAAATAATTTATAACAATTTTTTATTTAATTTTATATGGATAATATGAATTTATAATTATAATTAATTTGTAAATTTATATAAATAAATAAATGTTGTTTTTGAGATTTTTTTTGAATAATATTAATATTTCTTAACATTAATATTTTGGGTGGTTAAAACAAATGAATGTTATCCTCCACACCTAAGTTCAATTTTTATAAGTAACATGTATATTTTTGTTCAATCACTATGAATATATGATTTATGAATGAATATAATCTTCATTGTTATATAACATTGACGAAAATAAAAAATTAAAATATAACTATAAATACATCCATCTAATAAATACATAGTTTTGACAAAACAAATAACTACAAAATAAAATTTAAAATACAAATAAAACTAATAACAATATTCCTCCACACCATTTACTCCACTCAATTAACTAAAATACAACATTTGTTATTTTTTTTTGGTAAGTCAATACAGCCATGAATATTCTCCGTCAAAAGCAATCCAAATCCATTTAGAAACGTTTGATTAATGATTTCAAAAAAACCAAACAAACAACATAGTGTACCTTTTTGGTCGGTGCATCAAAATATTTTTTTTAAAGTTTTGATATTTTATATTACCCCTCATGACTTTTGTTTAAAATTTTACCTTTCAATCATGAAGGTTTGTTAAAAAAATTTACGTTTTAATAGTGAAAGTTTGATAAAAATTTTACCCTTCAATAATTAATTTTACTGAAAAGGAAAGGAGACTATTAATTTTACTGAAAAGGAAAG
>LPNX010872751.1:29990-81771 GCA_001517045.1 Pseudotsuga menziesii | reverse complement strand
GTCTCGAAAGGGAATAAAAAATTAGCTCAACATTAATAAAAAATCTTTGATTTATTAATGTGTTGTGTTATTAGCCACAAAAATCTTTGATTTATCAATGCAATTTATGTATCTATATAAATTTCTTAGAACAAAATGAATAAGAAATTTTAACCAGCAAGGCCCGTTTCATGTTCTTTTCAAATGAATAAGAATTTTTAACCAACAAGTCCACCCTTCATGAAGTTTTCAATTTTCTGTTTGTTACCCCTTACCCCTTATCGGGGACTGTGTATTTAAATTTTTTTTTATGATTTAAAACTCGCGTACGCGTTTTGGCTATACAAATCGCGCGCGCGTTTTGGCTATACAAATCGCGCGCGCGTTTTGTAGTAATATAACGCGTACGCGATTTGTCTTCCTATCCTACATGTTCCATGACATGTCAGGCTCGGGTTGAACCATACCAAGTGCTATGTCAGGCTCGGGTTGATGTATTTTTTGGTAACATGATGTTGTTTTTGAAAACTAGGATTGCATCTTAAAGGTCCATCATCTTCTTGCACTGACCCTAAAGCATTTCTGAATTTTCACATTCAGGCCCTCCTGAAATAGTGCTCACTGAAGTTGGGGAATCATCATCGTGTTCATAATCAACTAATCCAAGAGACTGTCCCCTGATCGCTGATGAGTCCAAGACACTTCCATTTCCGACATTTGCACTTGCTAATTGATTGCATGAAGCAGAGGTACGAGCAGCTACCAAGTTACCTTCATCAACACTGAAGTCGCATGCTATTTGTCAATTGGAAGGCCCAAAGTGACATTGGGGAACAAATCTGTCTTCAGTGAAGCAATCCTCTTCTTTCTCAAGAACTCGGTCATCATTCTGCTTCATTGGCTCAGCAATGGGAGTTATCTGGCTGAAATGATTAGGACAGTGTTCACCATGATCTTTTCCTCCACCTGTGACACCTTGAGGAGGATAACTTTCGGGAGACTGCTCATAAACTGCAGCTTACACGTATTAAACAACTCACCATATGCGATTAGTCATTCCCAGATCGAAATCATGATAAAAACTTGCATGAAAATTGAAAAAATGAAGTACAATGGCACATGTCATCTATTATCTTCTGTCTAATTGTGCTATCAATTACAATAGTTTCTTTTTGCATTGTTTCCAAGTGGTTTGACTGCTTTTTTACATGGTTTCTCACATAAATGAGCTTCATTAAGGAAGTTGGAGTGTTGTGGTTCTTTCCTCTACTTTGTAAGGAGGTTTTAGCTTAAATTAAAGAATATCTATGTATATTAATTTCATATACATTTGATATGAAAGTTTCTTGAATATTTATATTTTTTTTGGTATCAAATCTACATTTACCTCTTAAATATTCATATTATATTTAAAAATATTTATCAAATACTTTAATTAACATATGTGTTGATGTGTGTGTTTTAAAAGGGCTCCATCTAAAATATGGAGTTTTAAATAAGATCAACCTATTTAGAATTTTATCTTGGAAACTCTAATATTTAAAATTACCTGTAAAAACTGCTATAAATCTTTAAATATTAAATCAGTGTAATATCATCTCTTTTTTTAACTTATGCCATCTTTTATTTGATTTGGTCGTGTGGGAATGACTCCCCATATAGAGATATAACTTGAATGTCTAGTAAATGAAATTCGTATGTCTTACGTCTATAATCTAACCCCATCCCTAACCTTAACCTTAACCTTAACCCTAGCCTAACCCAGATCAAGATGAACGTCAAAGGTACCGTACGACGCAGGCACTGTGAGATTTCAAATTTAATAGACATCATCTGCATTGGAAACTTGTGCTTAGGGTTGTGGTTGTGTGACAGCGTGTAACCGGATTTGAAATTTCAATAACCGGATCTGAAATTTCAATAACCAGCATTGAACCGTTTGAATTGGTTTTAGAATTGTAATTGGGATTTCTTGATGTTTGTATTTCGCTGGTGCAGAGAGAGCGCAGAGAACCACGAAGCATGCAACCAAGAAGAGCCGAGAGCGGACTGGAAAGCTCTCTAGAAGAGCTGAGGTAGTTCTGGATAAAGACTAAAGAGCTATTTAGAAGAGCTGAGAGCCGAGATTTGAAAAAGAGCAGAGTGGAGAGTTTTCTAGAAGCGCGGACTAGAGATCTTTCTAGAAGAGCAGAGAGCCGAGGTAGCTCTGGATAAAAACGGATAAAGACGGAAAGCTCTCTAGAAGATCCGAGATCTGAAAAAGAGCTGACTGGAGAGCTCTTTAGAAGAGCCGAGAGCCTGCTTTCTAGAAGAGCAGAGATGCTCTCTGGAGAAGAGCTGAGGGCCGAGATAGCTCTGGGAACGAGCTGAGAGCCGTGATAGCTCTAGATAAAGACTTGAGAGCTCTGGAGAAGAGCTGAGAGCTGAGATAGCTCTGGAAAAGAGCCGTGGGTTCTGGAAAAGAGCCGAGAGCCGAGATAGATCTGGAAAAGAGCAGAGAGCGGATAAGAGGTTTTCATTTTCATTTTACAAGAGAAAGAGAAAACAGAAGACAGGACTGCGGAGAACGGAGAAGAGGATTTGCAGCCGAGTTAGTTTTGGATTTTTTTCTTTCTTTTTTCTGAAAAGCATGGCCATGCTTGTGTTTACCTGTTTCTTTCTCGTTTTTTTTGTTTCTCAGTTTAATTGTTTAATTTCTGTTTCTTTCTTGGTTTTTTTGTTTCTCAGTTTAATTGTTTAATTTCTTTTTATATTTTTTTTTCTTTGTTTTTGGGGTTCTGTTTGGATTCTGGGGAGGGACTGAGAAGATGATGATGATTCCAGCGATTTGGCCGGCTGATAAAATGAGCAGAGAACGTTAGCAGCTATTTGGCCGGTTATTAGATCAGATGAGATGAATAATGGCATTGTGAGTATTATTTATTTTATTTTGGTTTCCAGTGAAGAGGAAAAGCTACAGGACCATAAGCGAGAAGTTTATTTCACCAGATTCACACGTCGTCCTGAGCAGATTCTGAGGAAGATATGAGACTTCCAAGAGGGCTCAGCCTCAGCTGAAGGTATCTTGCCAAAGAAGAGTGTGCCGTCTTAGAGGGCTTAGCCTCAGCGAAAGGTATCCCGCCAATGAAGAGTGTGCGGTCTGAGAGGGCTCGGCCTCAGGCTCAGCTGAAGGTATCCCGCCAATGAAGAGTCTGCGGTCTGAGTGTGGGATCTCAGAGGGCTCAGCCTCAGCCAATGAAGGTAACACTTCAGAATTTATATTATTTTTTTAATTTAATTTATTTTTTTATTTTTACGTTATATTATAAAATTATTCTTTGGTTTATACTTTTAATATGTTTAAATGTATATTATATTTTTTTTTAGTTCTATATTGTTTTATGTTATCTGTTCACAAACAAATTGAAATTTGAAAGATAGGTTTACATGATTACAGAAAAATTAGTTGAAATTGTTCAGGTTTAATGGTTGTTTTTTTTTTCATTAACTATTTTTTTATGAGTTACTTTTCCAGAAGAGTTTTATTAGTTATTTACTGGTTTCTTACATAATTTGGTTTGGTTTCTTTATTGCTTTCTATTATTCTTTTTGAGCTATTTACTTGTACAAGTTGATTTGGTTTCTTGATTGCTTTCTTTTAGTTGATTATTAGTATTTTATTTTTTTTCTATTATTCTTTCATTGGCTACTTTACTAACATATTTTGGTTTGGTTTTATTATATGTTGTTTTTCATTTACTATTTAGTATTTCAGGGTTACATAATTTGGTTTGGTTTCTTAATTGTTTTTTATTATTATTCTTTTATGAGCTACTTACTTGCATAATTTGGTTTGGTTTTTTTATTGCTTTCTTTTTATTTACTATCAGTATTTCAGGTTTACATAATTCATAATTTGGTTTCTTTGGTTTGTGTTGTGACAATTATTTAACACTTTTTATAAATCTGTTTTTAAATTATTTTTGGGTTTATAAGTTTAATATGGCTGAATTTACATTTTATTTTTTTAATTTATATAAAGTATTATATAAGTTTACATTTTAATAAGGCTGAATTATTTCATCAAATACTGGTTTTCATAATTTGGTTTCCATGTTTTATGTGTTGTGATAATTATTTTACATGTCTTATAGATGTGTTTCTAAATTATTTTTGGGTTTATAAGTTTAATATGGCTAAATATACATTATACTTTTTTAGTTTGACTATGAATTTTGATGTGTTTTTGCAGGTGTGGTATGCATATGAAAGCATGGTTAAGACAAGAAGGTAGTTATTGTTGAAGTACATGACAAATGAAGATGCTTAAGGTATCATTGAAGAATAAGTTAATTGGTATTTATTATGGATTACATTTCAAAGAAATTTTAGTTTTATTTTATTATTATTTAAAAAACAATATGAATGATTAATTGCTAATATTTTTGGTCTCCCAGATAAATGAAGTGGAAGATGCATCACAAAGAAAGATGGAAAATGTTTTTTCAATATGTGAAAAAAGCAAATGGAAAATGCTTGCATCATAAAGAAAGATGAAAATGCTTTTTCAATATGTGAAAAAAGCAAATGGAAAATGCTTTTTCAATATGTGAAAAAACAAATGGAGAATAGCTGAAGGAGTCTTTTTAGTAATTAGAGATATTATTTTTGTAAATTGTATATTGTTTGTACCACCACCAGAAACATATATATATTAATAAAATTGTTATTTTTTTTTGGAGTGCCCTTTCTCAAATCTCTCAAGGATAGCCACGGCCAAAGCTATCTTTGAGAAGTCTTCTTTGATTAAGTTTTAGATATTTTTAGTTTTTATTTTTATTTTTAATTTAACGCATGCCTTTATTTTAAATAAAATGATTTTCATAAAATTTTTAAATTAATATAATAAAAGTGATAATTTTAATGTGATCATATTATTTTTCATTTTATTTAAAATGCAAGTTAGATATGTGTGCATAATTTGTGGGTTTTTTAATTAATCAAATAAATATTTTTATTATAAACATCACATCTGCAATATTAGTTTTTAATAATTGGTGGTTTGTTTAATTTAATTAAATAAAAAATAATTTTATTATACATTATATTTACAACATTTTTTTTTATACATTTCTTTCATAACATTATATACACTTCATTTGCAACATTTTTTATATACATTTCTTTCAAAACATTATATACACTACATTTGCAACATTATTTTATATACATTTTTTTCATAACATTATATACACTACATTTGCAACATTTTTTTATATACATTTCTTTTCATAACATTATATACACTACATTTACAACATATTTTTTATACATTTCTTTAATAACATTATACAGACTACATTTTTTAATAATTTTTTGTATTCTTTAATTATTTAATTAAAAATTAGCAATTTTTAAACATTAATTTATATAAATTCTAATAATAACTTATTTTATAAAAAATCATTTTTACCATAAATATCACATTTAAAATTTTATATAATATAAAATACAAAATTATAGTTTAATAAAATATAAAAAATATAAAATATAGTTGTGTTCGTTATGTGGTGTTGTGTTCTCGTTATGTAGTGCTGTGTTATGTTGTGTTGTGTTATGTCGTGTATAATAATTGTACACGACATATATATTGATGTGAAACTTTGTATTTGATATTGGTTGAAAATTTAAGATTATAAAAATTTATTTAAAATAACAACTTATATTAATATTCTAAACATTAAATTTGTGGTTTGTAACCTTTTATTATATACATTTTTTTCACAATATTCTAATATTTCATTTATTTTATAAACATTACAGTTACAACATTTTTATATACATTTTTCTTACAACATTCTAATATTTCATTCATTTTATAAACATTTCATTTGCATCCTTTTTATGTACATTTCTTTCACAACATTACATACATTACATTTGCAACATTTTTTCATATACATTTCTTTCATACAATTTAATATTTCATTTATTTTATAAACATTACAATTACAACATTTTTCTTATATACATTTTTTTACAACATTTCAATATTTCACTTATTTTATAAACATTTCATTTTCATTATTTTTAATATTAATTATTTTTCACAAAATTCTAATAATAATTTATTTTATAAAAAAAATCATTTCTACCATATCTTTTATTTTATAAACATTACAGTTACAACATTTTTTATATACATTTTTCTTACAACATTCTAATATTTCATTTATTTTATAAAGATTTCATTTGCATTTTTTTTATGTACATTTCTTTCACAACATTACATATATTACATTTGCAACAGTTTTTTAATTATTTAAATAAAAAATAATAATTATGAACATTCATGTAATTTAATAGTTTGCAACATTTTTTATATACATTTCTTTCATACAATTTAATATTTCATTTATTTTATAAACATTACAATTACAACATTTTTCTTATATACATTTTTTTACAACATTTCAATATTTCACTTATTTTATAAACATTTCATTTTCATCATTTTTAATATTAATTATTTTTCACAAAATTCTAATAATAACTTATTTTATAAAAAATCATTTTTACCATAAATATCACATTTAAAATTTTATATAATATAAAATACAAAATTATAGTTTAATAAAATATAAAAAATAAAAAATATAGTTGTGTTCGTTATGTGGTGTTGTGTTCTCGTTATGTAGTGCTGTGTTATGTTGTGTTGTGTTATGTCGTGTATAATAATTGTACACGACATATATATTGATGTGAAACTTTGTATTTGATATTGGTTGAAAATTTAAGATTATAAAAATTTATTTAAAATAACAACTTATATTTAAAAATGGAAGTTAATATTTCTAATTGAATACAAATTATGTATGTTACAAATATATGTATTTTTTTTTCATTTCTATTTTTATAATTTGAATATAATTAATTTTTTATTTTTATTTTTTGTAATTCAATTATTTATAATGTTTTATTTTAAAATAACAAGAAATATTTAAATTCAACTTACATTAAAATAACAAAAAATATTTAAATTCAACTTACAATATTCTAATATTTCATTTATTTTATGAACATTACAATTAAAATATTTTTTATATACATTTTTCTTATACTATTTGAATATTTCATTTACTTTATAAATATTTCATTTACATTGTTTTATATACATTTCTTTCAAAAAGTTACATATATTACACTTACAACATTTTTTTTAATTATTTAAATAAAAATAATAATTATAAACAAATCCAATAGTTTGCAACATTTTATATACATTTCTTTCACAATTATTGAATTTTCCATTTATTTTATAAATGTTACAATTACAACTTTTTTTTATATACATTTTTTTTATAACATTTTAATATTTCACTTATTTTATAAACATGTCATTTGCATCATTTTTAATATTCATTTTTCACAACATTTTAATAATAACTTATTTTATAAAAAAAAAATTCTATTATAAATTTCATATAATATTAAATATAAAATTATAGTTTAAAAAAATATAAAAATAGTTTGTGTTTGTTATGTGATGTTGTGTTCTCCTTATGTAGTGTTGTCCTGTGTTGTGAAGTGAAACTTTGTATTTAATATTGATTGAAAATTTAAGATTACAAATTTTTTTATTTAAAATAACTTATATTTAAAAATCAAAGTTAATATTTTTAATTGAATACAATTATGTATGTCATGTATTTTTTTTCATTACTATTTTTATAATTTGAATATAATTAATTTTTATTTTTGTTTTTTGTAATTTAATTTTTTATAATGTTTTATTTTAAAATAAACCAGAATATTTAAATTTAACTTACTATAAGATGAAATATTTAATTTTGCAAAATTTTTTAATAATGTGATTTTTTAATTATTTAAATAAAAAATAATAATTATAAACATTAATGGAATTTTATAGTTTGCAACATTTGTTTATATGCATTTCAGTATTTCATTTATTTTATAAACATTTGAATATTTCATTTGTTTTATAAACATTTCTTTTACATCTTTTTAAATATTTATTTTATAAAAAAAATCATTTCTATTATAAATATCACATTTTAAAATTTCATATAATATAAAATACAAAATTATAATTTAATAAAATATAAAAAAATAGAAAATATAGTTGTGTTTGTTATGTAGTACTGTCTTGTGTACAATAATTATACACAACATACATATTTATGTAAAACTTTGTATTTGATATTGGTTGAAAATTTTAGATTATAAAAATTTATTTAAAATAATAAGTTATATTTGAAAATCAAAGTTAATATTTCTAATTGAATACAAATTATGTCTATTACATATATGTATTTTTTTTCATTTCTATTTTTTATAATTTATATATATATAATTCAATTATTTATATCTTATTTTAAAATAGGAAGAAATATTTAAATTCAACTTACTATATAAGATGAAATATTTAATTTTTTATGTCTTCATTTCATTTATTATCAAAAATGGTTTGTTACAAATATTTATTTCCATTTCATTATTTTTATAGTTTGAATTAGTTAACTTATAATTTTAAATATTTTATTTCAATAAATAATGTATATTACAAAAATGTATTTTTTCATCATTACAAATAAACATATTATTTATCATTTATTTCAATAATTAATATGTTTTTTCAAACTTTATAAAATAAATTTATAACAAGTTACACTGAGAGAAACAAAGATATTATTTTTATTGATTTTTTCAACAAGGTGTTTATTTAATAATACAAAATATTTAAATTCTTAATATGTTTTTTCAAACTTTATAAAATAAATTTATAACAAGTTACACTAAGAGAAACAAAGATATTATTTTTATTGATTTTTTCAACAAGGTGTTTATTTAATAATACAAAATATTTAAATTCAATATACTAGATTAAATATTTTATTTTTTATAATATATTTTTATTTCAATAAATAACTATTTTAAAATAAATAAATAAAAATTAAATTCAATATATTATAATTTTTTTTGGAATGTTATATCTTTATTTGGATAAGTAATACATGTTTTAAATTTACATCTATTTTATATCTTTTACAATTTAAATATAAATAATTTTTTTTATTGTCATTTACATTTATAAATGGCAAAATTTAAATTAAATATATTTGAAAAAAATATTTTTTAATTTATATTATTATAATTTAAATATTTTTTCTTAAAATAAATTTATTCTAAAATAAACATTATAAATTCAAAATATTACCAAAAAGCTATTAAAATTTTTAAAACTAGTGTAAAAAATGACACAATTGAATAGTTTCATTTCATTATAATTAAATAATTAAAGGCAATTGAATAGTTTCATTAGAATATAAATTGATTTATCAAATACATTTAAGATATATTTCATTATATTATTAAATTATTTTTCATAATACGATATCTTATTTTAATGAATGATGTATGTTGTAAATATGTGTATGTTTTTTTTTAATTTTTACAATTTCAACCTATTTAATCTTTTAATTTGATTTATGTACAATATGATAATTTGATTTATGTACAATATGATAATTTATTAAAGTAATCACGTGATAAACTTAGGACTCATAATGAGGATTAAATAAGGACAATTATGCATGATACATGTTTTAAATTTACATCTATTTTATATTTTTTACAATTTAAATATAAATATATTTTATATTTTTTACAATTTAAATATAAATAATTTGTTTTATTTGATTCACATTTTACAAATGACAATTTAAATTGAAGGGTTTAGTGCTACTTTAGAAATCCAAAACACATTTCTGAAATGTAAATATATAACGCATATGTGTTATTGATGCTAGGTTTGGAACCCGATCCCAAAGATGAGGCTAAGGTTAGTTAATCAATATTGCATATATGCTATATATCACATATGCATTTTTAAGGAGTTAAACATCACAAGTGCGATTTGTAAAACCAAAAAATAAAATAAAACAAAGGCCGCGGGCCTCATTTTCTTATTTGCACAGTGAAAACGATATCAGGACAGCGAAAAACCGTAGCAGTGAAAAATCACACCATCGTTTTGTGTTAAAGGCTTCGGAGGTGCCTTTGGAGGGTAGTTTGCAAGGGTCAATTCAGAACTTCGCTCCAATGGAAGGTAAGTACTCATATCATCCACAATTGTTTTCAATATTTGTTTGTTTTTGTTAATTTCATAGTTTTTATATTTGTTAAAACGAATTTAATAAAAAAATTGAATTAAATCAAAGATTGATATATTAAAACAATTTGTAATTTGTTATTTTAATCTTGACAGATAACATAAATGTTGAAGATACTGTGCAAAATGAACCCACTAATAACTAAGTACCAAACCCAAACACGGAGGGGGAACAAGACTGGAATTCACAGATTTTGGCTCGTTTGGGTGCATTGAGGTGCCTTAGCTCATCGTTTGGAGGGGGGACCATTTGAGAAAATCATTAACCGAGGCATTGAACACCATAAAAAACACAATTACCAATGCCCAAGGAGCTCAGTATAACATTAGCTCGTACAGAGAATCCATGAGGCAATACTATTCCAATGGTTTGAGATATAAATACATAAAAAAACTAAAGATAACCAAAGACCAACTGTTTTCATTATTTTGGGACCCTAGCACCAGATTGGTTCCACCCACCAGTCAAGCACACATTTCCATAGACCGGTTGGTGCATGGAACCAAATGTGAAAGTACATTGGATCGATCACTGGTATATGGTATTTGATGAAGACCCTCATGGGAATAGAGAGATCCCTTTCTATTTCCTGAGGAAGTTGTATGCTAAATTTATCTTGGGGAAACATGTTAACTATTTTAATATTTTAGAGTTCCAAGGTGTGGGTAATGGGATGACCCAAGATAGGGAAGGGGCTAGGAATGATCCTAATCAAGTGCCACTCCCTCCAAGCAGACTAAAACCCCCTCGGGTATATCCTCCTACGGGTCCTGTGATTGATGATACACATGAGGCCTTATTTAACTTGGCAGATATGTTGCTTCATCATGGGATTGTTGTCCAAAGAAATGTAGGCCAAGGGGTTGGCACTTCTGAGGCTGGCCTATCCCACACTAAGGATCCACAAACTACGTCTCTAGACCGTACTAGAGTTACAAATTGCATGGGAGACAATGAGGGTTCAGAGCGTCGTGTTATTCCACACCCTTGCACAACGTGTGGAGGCATATGCTATGGTCCTAATTTAGAGTTCTAGGATGATGGATTACTCTGATATGTAAGTAAAACTCATTCTTTTCATATTATACTTTGTTTTATATCACAATTTTAAATTATTTTGTAATTTATTTCTATTTAATTATCTAACAAATTAAGTGAACAAATATGCAGATGGTGTCCCATCACACCCTAGATTCACATAGTCTGACCATTGATGTTGATAACATTGATGCAACAGTCGATGCTACATATGGTTTTGGTGCTTCACCATTAGCTGTAAGAACTTTACTTTTTAATTTGTCATCGTTATTTACATATTCATAATATAGATTGCAACATTCAATACATACTAATATGGATACAATATGTTTTATGCAGGGTGGGCAGGATGAGTTTGTGGAATCCCAGCCAAGTCCCTCGCATGTAGAGGAAGATTCCTAGACACAGGTACTATTTTAATTATGCTTTTAATAATTCAACATTAATTCTTTTAATTATTATAAATTTTCTAATTGTATGTTTATGTTTTGTTACATAGCATGATATCTATACAAACAGAATGAACTTTGTGATTGGGGACCCATGTCGCCCTCCCCCATGTACATGTATGTTTCGCTTTCTTTGAAAAAATAATTTTTCGTCCATCTTGTATATGTCTCATTTTATTTGTATTATCTGACATTGACATATGTTACTTTATGCAGGAATCTATTGAGGCAATGGTGCTTGAAGAGCACCAAATCCAAGTTTTGGGTGATCCACCTCTCTCCCCTCACCAGGTACATGTATGTTTTGATTTCTTTGAAAACATCATTTTTCATCCATGTAGTATAAGTCTCATTTTATTTGTATTTGCTGACATTGACATATGTTACTTTATGCAGGCATTTAGTGAGCCAGTGGTGCTTAAAGAGCACCAAATCCAAGTTTTTTGGTGACCCACCTCTTCTCCCGCCACAGATACATGTATGTTTCGTTTTCTTTAAAAACATCATTTTCCGTCCACGTAGTATATATGTCTCATTTTATTTTTATTATCTGACACTGACATATGTTACTTTATGCAGGCTTCTAGTGAGGTAGCGGTGCTTCAAGAGCACCAAATCAAAATTGAGGTTGACCCACCTCTGACCCACCAGCAGGTACGTTTATGTCTTGCTTTCTTTCAATTGTGATTTTAATGATTGAACATGTACTTTTTTAATTATTTGAAATTGTATAATTGTATCTTTATCCTTTTGTACGTTGGAACATGATTTTGATTATGCTGTCCAGCAAGCGAACTTCTTCGCTAATGCATGTAGAATCATTTTATCCCGTTGACAGTTGTTTGACCCACTGGTTACACACCTCTTCACGTCCCTGAGGTATATTTATATATTGCTTATCTTGCTTATATTTATTTTTGTACATGCAAATATCTTTTTTCGTGTTGCCCCCATTGATATGCTGACATTGACATATATATTATTTTATGCAACTTGATAGTGAGTGAGTGGTTATTGAAGATCACCCAATTGGGTTCATCGCTCACCCACCTCTCCCCCCCCAAGGTACATGTATGTCTTGCTTTCTTTGAAAAAGTTATTGTCCCTCCATGTAGTATAGTTTTATTTGGAAATGCAAGTATGCTTTTTCATGCACCCATTTCTTTTAAATGACATTCACATATATATATTTTTTATGCAGCTTGATAGTGAGAAAGTGGTTATTGAAGAGCACCCAATCGGGGTTTTCACTCACCCACTTCCCCTCCCCCCAAGGTACATGTATGTCTCGCTTTCTTTGAAAAAGTCATTATCCCTCCATGTAGTATAGTTTTATTTGGAAATGCAAGTATGTTTTTTTGTGCACCCATTGACTTTTTGACATTGACATATATATATTTTTTATGCAGCTTGATAGTGAGCAAGTGGGGCTTGAAGAGCACCCAATCGGGGTTGCTACTAGTGAGGCACCTCGACCCACCATCACTTACTCTCGTACAGTAAGTAAAAATGTTATATTAGTTTGGAATTTGAACAAATGTACATAGAATTTTTATAGGTTGGTAAACTAACTTACAAATTTTGGTTTTTCTGTAGTCTCTGCTAATGCGACTTGTCCCTCTTGTTCAGCGTTGGGGATCACCACTTAGCAGCCGGAAAAGAAAGCTAGACTTCTCAGAAGACATTGACAGTGGCAGTGAAAGGGGGGATAAATAGAATAAATGTATAGGGGGGATGAACATACATGTAACTTTTTGTTTGTATACACACATATGTATAGTTTGATCCAGAATTTTGTATTATGGCCATGTGGCATGCCAATTTTTGTAACAATATTTGTATACATATATAATATAAAGCAAGGTTCAAATTTATACATATATGGTTGACTTGATTTTGGAACATGATATGTGTGGTTCACCTATGTGATATTATGATATTATACACCTTATCATGATATATCATACTGACTATTTGAATATTTCCAATACTTCAAGGAAGAATTTATGACTCATCCAACTAAGATCAAGTAACCATTAAGTAAGTCATGGGAGATAATCACTAGACACCATAACCATAACCATACCATACAACTACATAAATTCAACTATCATCAACTTTTTAACATTATGGCTATCCTCAACTTTTTAACATCATTACCATACCATACACTACTTAAATTCCATACACTAACATCATAATATCATATCCATACCACTAACGTCATAACATACTAATATACCATACCATATCCTACAATACTAACATACCATGCCATACTAATATACCATATCATACCCTTCAATACCCTATGATACTAACATCATACCATACTAACATACCATACCATACTAATATACCATACCATACCCTACAATACTAACATCATATCCTACAATACCATATAATACTAACATCATACCATACTAACATACCATACCATACTAATATACCATACCATACCCTACAATACCCTATTACATGTACATGTGTTTCTAGTTCCATCTCATAACTTGTAAAGAGGTCACAAAACTCTAGTTCCATCTCATAGCTTCTAAACCCTAGTTATAGCATGTAATTTGTAGTTCATGAAACCCTAGTTGGTTTTCAATTTGTACTTGTACATGTGTTTCTAGTTCCATTTCATAACTTGTAAAGAGGTCACAAAACCCTAGTTCCGTCTCATAAATTCTAAACCCTAGTTCTAGCATGTAATTTGTAGTTCATGAAACCCTAGTTGGTTTTCAATTTGGACATGTACATGTGTTTCTAGTTCCATCTCATAACTTCTCAACCTTATTTCTAACATACAATTTGTAGTTCATGAAATCCTAGTTGGTTTTCAATTTGTACATGTACATGTGTTTCTAATTCCATCTCATAACTTCTCAATCCTTGTTATATCATGCAATTTGTAGTTCATGAAACCCTAGTTGGTTTTCAATTTGTACATGTACATGTGTTTCTAGTTCCATCTCATAACTTGTAAAGATGTCACAAAACCCTAGTTCCATCTCATATCTTCTAAACCTTAGTTCTAGCATGCAATTTGTAGTTGATGAAACCCTAGTTGGTTTTCAATTTGTACATGTACATGTGTTTCTAGTTCCATCTCATAACTTATAAATAGGTCACAAAACCCTACTTCCATCTCATAACTTCTAAATTTTAGTTATAGCATGCAATTGTAGTTTATGAAACCCTAGTTGGTTTTCAATTTGTACATGTACATGTGTTTCTAGTTCCATCTCATAACTTGTAAAGAGGTCACAATCCCTACGTCCATCTCATAAATTCTTAACCCTAGTTCTAGCATTCAATTGTAGTTCATGAAACCTAGTTGGTTTTCAATTTGTACATGTACATGTGTTTCTAGTTCCATCGCATAATTTGTAAAGATGTCACAAAACCCTAGTTCCATCTCATAACTTCTCAACCCTAGTTCTAGCATGCAATTTGTAGTTCATGAAACCCTAGTTGGTTTTCAATTTGTACATGTACATGTGTTTCTAGTTCCATCTCATAACTTGTAAAGAGGTCACAAAACCCTACTTTCATCTCATAACTTCTAAACCCTAATTCTAGCATGCAATTGTAGTTCATGAAACCCTAGTTGGTTTTCAATCTATACATATACATGTGTTTCTAGTTCCATCTCATAACTTGTAAAGAGATCACAAAACCCTACTTCCAACTCATAACTTCTCAACCATAGCTCTAGCATTCAATTGTAGTTCATGAAACCCTAGTTGGTTTTCAATTTGTACATGTACATGTGTTTCTAGTTCCATTTCATAACTTGTAAAGAGATCACAAAACCATACTTCCATCTCATAACTTCTCAACCCTAGTTCTAGCATGCAATTTGTAGTTCATGAAACCCTAGTTGGTTTCCAATGTGTACATGTACATGTGTTTCTAGTTCCATCTCATAACTTGTAAAGAGGTCACAAAACCCTACTTCCATCTCATAACTTCTAAACCCTAGTTATAGCATGCAATTGTAGTTCATGAAACCCTAGTTGGTTTTCAATTTGTACATGTACATGTGTTTCTACTTCCATCTCATAACTTGTAAAGAGGTCACAAAACCTGAGTTCCATCTCATAACTTCTCAACCCTAGTTCTAGCATGCAATTTGTAGTTCATGAAACCATAGTTGGTTTTCAATTTTTACATGTACATGTGTTTATAGTTTCATCTAATAACTTGTAAAGAGGTCACATAACCCTAGTTCCATTTCATAACTTCTCAACCCTTGTTATAGCATGCAATTTGTAGTTCATGAAAACCTAGTTGGTTTTCAATTTGTACATGTACATATGTTTCTAGTTCCATTTCATAACTTGTAAACATGTCACAAAACCCTACTTCCATCTCATAAATTCTAAACCCTAGTTATATCATGCAATTTTTAGTTCATGAAACCCTAGTTGGTATTCAATTTGTACATGTACATGTGTTTCTAGTTCCATCTCATAACTTGTAAAGAGGTCACAAAACCCTACTTCCATCTCATAACTTCTAAACCCTAGTTATAGCATGCAATTTGTAGTTCATGAAACCCTAGTTGGTTTTCAATTTGCACATGTACATGTGTTTCTAGTTCCATCTCATAACTTGTAAAGAGGTCACAAAACCCTACTTCCATCTCATAACTTCTCAACCCTAGTTCTAGCATGCAATTTGTAGTCCATGAAACCCTAGTTGGTTTTCAATTTGTACATGTACATGTGTTTGTAGTTCCATCTCATAACTTGTAAAGAGATCACAAAACCCTACTTCCATCTCATAACTTCTAAAACCTAGTTTTAACATACAATTGTAGTTCATGAAACCCTAGTTGGTTTTCAGTTTGTGCATGTACATATGTTTCTACTTCCATATCATAACTTGTAAAGAGGTCATAAAACCCTAGTTCCATCTTATAACTTCTCAACCCTAGTTCTAGCATGTAATTGTAGTTCATGAAACCCTAGTTGGTTTTGAATTTGTACATGTACATGTGTTTCTAGTTCCATCTCATAACTTGTAAAGAGGTCATAAAACCCTACTTCCATCTCATAACTTGTAAAGAGGTCATAAAACCCTAGTTTGTTGTTATGTCTCAATTTGTGAACCCTAGTTTTATTATGCTGATTGTTGGCTTATAATTTAGTACGAGAATAATATAGCTTGTGAACCCTACCAGCACAGGCACGGTCGAGGGTTTTGCAAAGTTGTCCCACCAATGAAAGAGTTGCATTGAAGGAAACTGAACAAAACCCTAGTTTATGAAATCAAAGCACAATGAAGTCACCAGGTCTTGAAAACATGAGGCAGAGGGCCACCTAGAGGTAATCGCATGCCATGAGACCAACAGAGTCGACGGTTCTTTGATCTGACCTTCGGTTTCTAAGCTATGTCTAGTTGAAAGTTGCATGAAAATGTCGTTCAGGGACACTTGGTGAGTTTTGGTCCAGGAGCGAAAAAAAAATGGAGCAGCAAAATTGCATGTCATTGGCTCCTGCAAGTCTGTATGGGAAAGGTCGATATGGGAACCCTACCAACATAGCCACGGTCGATGGTTTTCATGCGTTGACCCACCAATTCTAGAGTTGCAAGAGTTTACCAAATAATGTAATTAAACATTGTACATTAATATAAAAAACATCAAAAAAAGTAAATTTCAACAACTCGAGAGCATGTTATTTTCCAATTTTTATTTGTTGGTGTCTAAAGACATCGAGTTGTTCTTGGCACCTCCAATGTGCCATAGATGGTGTTTGTATCCTAGGCACATGAAAGGCTAAACATTAGTACTTTCATAAGAAAATAAAGAGAACCCAATGAAAATGTGCGAACATGATTTATAGATAACTCACCTGAGGTTGTACTATCATGTTTATAGCATGTCCATTATCCTATGAATAATATTATGTCTGTGAATGGTATCTATCAATCGCATGTTTATTACATTGGGAATAAACTAAGGATAAATAATTGAAATTGTGCTTCAACATGCACTTTAAAGGTTAAATAACGCACCTGACAATATAGCCACACTTTACAATCCAGAAACACCTGACAATGCACTCACTTGAGTAAGCCATCTGGATCATCTTTGTTGCCGATGGTGTCTATCAATCTTTCATGCTTTATATGAGGTAGAAAATATCATACATGTGAACTATTTTTGTTCGAAAGTGTGAGAATCTTGATGTTTATACCAACTACTAGGTTGGTGAAGTGGTATGCAATAGCTCCTGGTCTATAATCTTGATATACATACCCACCTTTCCTTTTCTGTTGTGTTTCTAGTGTCAAGTACTCCCCTTTTATAACCATCGAGTCAGTTGGGAATTCAATATTTTCATCATCTGTAACAAGTTAGAGAATGGTTTGTTTCCCCTCTAAGAAATGTTCTAACCAATAGTTAGAACCCCATTCATTATTTTTTTGTTGCAACCACTGCATATATCTGACATGTGAAAGGAAATAGGTTGAGTTAACAATACATAAATTAAATTTCTAATTTAGGTACTACTAATTTACTTTTTCGTACCTTCTTATATGAGATTCGATATGTGATCATAGTTTGTAGAAATGTGTTTCTGATCATCTTCCAAATGGTCTATTTCATTAACCCCATTGAAATTGGTGCCAAGTGTCACTTGATCCCATGTATCAACTGTATCTGTATACTCACAATCATCCCATTCATCGATGCTACAGGAACTGCAAAAGAAAGCCTTCAATCTTGTCCAAATTTGTAGGGTCGAGTTGTCCGAGCTTCTAATTGAATGAAACTATCGAGTTCCATGTAATGTGTTCACCCGATGTGTTTGGGATCGGTCCACATTGGTCACTTCCCAAAATATTCTTCGCACTAGGTGTTTCCTTGTCGCTTGTTCTCCCATGACAGATGCACACCATTTCACTATAGATGCAACATCTCGAAGGTGAGCACCTGTAAAATTCATCTCTTCCCTTCGAAGGGCAGTTTTTATGCATGCACTAGCACCATCGTGCTCTCCTCTGCCATGAATAGTTTCAAAGTAGTTCCATATATGTGGCACGTTGTATTTTATGTGCAACAAACACAACCATTGAAATACACGTGCATTCTTGGACTGTCCAGCACAACCATCTGACCAAATGAAATGACGATAAAATGGTATATCCATAGCTATCACATGATCATAGAATAATTTAAGCAATGTTGCATGTAATGGATTTCATGGGTCTGGTTGTCACTTATGTAGAAGTGACTTTCTTTCAGTATCACATGTTTCCCTTCATTGCTATCTAGCCCATGTCGATACGTGATATGGACCATTATGCTCACTTGCTCTGAGTGATAGTATTGACTTTGTATTTCATTTTGTGGTTGTAGGGTATAATTTTCCTCAAATTCAACCACTGATAGTGTTGTTCTGAGAGAGAAGGTGTCTCGGCATATTCTGAATTGCTCATCTTGCCACCGTTCCATATCAACATGCTGAATGTACTGTTGGATCTTTCCACGAAACTCTGAAATAAAATCACATACTTGCACCTGGTGTAAAAGAATAAACAGTGTTCAAAACAAACATAAAAATATGTACACATAGTCACCAACTTAATGTACATGAAGTCACATGTGGGGTCACCAATTTAATCTTCCTTCTTTCTTTTCCAACATGTAGCTGATATGTCTCATACTGATAGTTTTGCTTCTCGACAATTTCATTCCCAAATGCTTGATCTTCACTCTCATGGATGCAATCAAACCATAATGATAGCCCTCCACAAATGTTGCAAGAATCCTCTACACATTATTTTAAGTAATGTGTCTTCCCATCTTGCCTCGAACACATCATGCTATGGATGAAATCTCTGGATGACATTGGTGATACTGTACTTGAGAATTCCTGCACATGGTTAGGATGCAAAAAACGATGTATATGTGCAAATGTATGATAATATAGATCAAACTTTATGTGGTGTCTACAACAACAAGTGTTCTGGATGGTATTGATTCTAATATACCAATGCTTGCATTTTTCAAAAGATCATTGCTCAAGCCCTAGCTCTGCATGGGAAACTTTAAACATCTCAAATAATTGAGTTTGTGTCATGTCAAGATAATGTTTAACATGAGGTTCATTGTTCATAGAACCCATACAGTGTTTTAACACATACTTTGTGTTAGAAGAAGGCCTAGTGTTATCATGCCAAAACGTGTGCACTAGTTCCTTCACTGCTTCAACTAACTTCATGTCTTTGCGGGGAAACCTACTACTAAATTCCCAAAATGTTTCCATTTGTCCCTCTACATCAAGGTTGTCTCTTCTTACTGAATATTTTTTAAGTGTCTTTGGATGTAAAGGCACAATTTGTGATGTTCATTTAAGTAAATGATGTTGTCTTTTGGATATACACACAATTGATTAAGCCAATACGCGGCGAGCCACATTACAGTCCTGTGAACGTATTTTTTTACCAATCGATGTGAATGCAGCAGCAAGAGATTTAACAATGTGATTATTTGATTCGATATTATAATTTTCTTATGCCTAAACTTCTTCTAATAGTTTCCATATTTCTAGATTTAAGTGAAGCTAAAAACAATTGGCATTTACCGGGTTCGGATTTGTTATCAAAATATTGTTTCATTATTTGAGAACAATGACGAAGGATAGTGCATTTAGCCACCTTACCTTCCATGAAAGTCAATTTTCTCTTGTCTACTTGTATGTGTTTAGGAGTTCTCTCTCATTTTGATGCGATATTTCTTGTCGTTTGAAATGTTGGAGTGACATTTACATCCACTACATGCTGACAACTTTGATTAGGAGATTGAACCACCTGGCATGCTTGTTGCCGAGTCACATTTGCATCGGGAGTAACATAATTATTGAACTCTTCACAAGATTTTCCATTTAATAATGGATCAATAATATCATCTCCCCTATAACCAGCTTCCTTTAATGTTGCATCATCTTCCTCAGCCTCTATGTTAGGTATTTGTTGAGTGGGAATATGAACTATTTTCTCATCTAATGAATGTCGATGATTTCTTGAATCTTCCCTCTTTTTTCTCTTTTCTATTTTTAGCTTCTTCTGGTGTAAGAACCTTCCTCGTTGTCTTTCGATCTCTATTATGTACATTCCCCATTGAAATCCACCCAAACTTGTACAAAACCTATGGACTTGTGTAAGTAATGATTAAATTGCAGGTTGAACAGTTCTCTGTGAGCAGGTTCGAAAAAATTGTGTCTTTTTCTACAGTAAACCTAGCCCACAACACATAACCTAACATTTTTTATAACAGATATCACATATGCAATATAACACATATATGTTTTATCACATATGAGCTATATTGCATATGCGATATATCACATATGCGATATATTGCATATGCGATTTAGTGCATATCAAAAATTATATATTCATGGGCTACCACTTATATATTAAATATCAAATATTAATATATTTAGTGCATATCAAATATTATATATTTACTAGTTACCCATTCACGGGATACCGCTTATATATATATATAAATATATATTGTTTATTTCCAATTTTGAACAACTTCCATAGAATCAATCTCTACAGTCCTAGTGCATAGCTGAAAAAACATAGGTGGTAGTCCACCCCAAATCTCAAATAAAAACGTCTATAGAGTTACATTAGAGGAAATTTGGGGTCTAAAATAGGCCTTATAAGAAAACATGCCAAAATAAGTTTTTGTGAGTTGGAATTCAAGAACCAATAGAATTTCAATAAAATAAGTCAACCATAATGGTTGAATTGACATATTTGTCATTAAAAAAAACTATTTTTTTGTTTGTATTTTTGACATATCTCATTGTGTTTTTACTCAAATTTCGATCAGGAGAGCTCGTTGGATGCGGAATTTGATTCCGCATCCAACGAGTACCCACACTGCATACTTTTGACGGACCCTGCTACCCCCAAAACAATAAATACCTAAAAAAATGTGATGATGATGTCATCATCATGTTTTTTCAGGTATTTCTTGTTTTTGGGGTAGCGGGGTCTGTCAAAAGTATGTAGTGTGGGTACTCATTAGATGTGGAATCAAATTCCACATCCAACGAGCTCTCCCGATCGAAATTTGAGTAAAAACACAGGGAGATATGTCGAAAATACGAACAAAAAAAGTAGTTTTTTTCTTTCTTCCTCCAAAATTAATCAATATTATTTTATTATTTTAACTATTATTTTATTATTTTCCTTAGGAGGCCCATTTTAGACCCCAAAATTCCTCTAATGAATATGTTAAATGTCTATAACCTTATAATGGACCCCATACCTATCCTTGGACTATGGTAGTGTCTATAGAACTATCTCTTGTTTGGAAATATTCATAATGGTTCCTATATCACCATGGTCAACGGCTCCTGAACAATCTTCAATGCATAAAATAGACTAATGGCACATATATTTGATATTAAGGCTAAATATCCCCTTTAAAGGGCATGTGTAGTGGTTTAATACTTGTTTATGTTACACTATTGTCCCATTACCATGGTTAAGACCCTGAGACCCATCCTTAGTGCATAAAACCTCATAATCATACCCATATCCCACTAAAGTCCAAATATTCCATCTATAAGGCATGTGTGTTGATTTAGGGACTTATTGTCTACTCTTCCATGACTATAGTCAATGTCCAGAGACCTATCCCTCCCATCCAAAAACCTATAATGGCACCCTTATCCCAGATGGTCTATGGGGTGGCTCATGGCCCAACATTACATTGGTTAAGAGTGGGGGGGAAGTCAAAGGAGGGAGAGGAAGCTGTATAGGGAGAGGAAGTTGTTATGGGAGGGAGGGATGGGTAGGGGACATATATTGGGGGGGGGGGGGAAGGGAGGAGAAATATAAGGAGAAGGGAGGGATGGGTATGGGAGAGATATGAAGGAGGAAAAATATAAAGGGAAGGGATTGGTGGGAGGGGAATAAATATAAGTGGAAGGGAGGGCCCTGGGGTCTTAGACATTGTCAGGGGATGAAACCTCTACTTTAGGCCCTAAATGAAGCTTCTAGGAATATAGGACCATCAATAACAAATTAAAACACCATATGTTACCTCTTGAGGCCATTCTTAGCTTTGTGTGTGGGAATTGACACAAATAGGTTGTTTTAATCACTAATGATGGGTTTAGAGACCTTTGACATGGTTGAGCGATCGCGAAACCTAGGTCATAGACACTAAAGGAAGATTCTAGGGATCTAGAGGAAAGAATAATGTATCAAGCCACCACACATGACCTCTCTAGGGTGTCTTTGGCCTTAGATTAGGGATATGCGATTGATTGGTGATTTTGTTTACAGTAGTTATGGGTCTCAGGGCCATATGCATGGAAATGGGAGGAAACCCAGGCCTTCAGCCCTAAATGAATCCCTTAGTCTTGGAAGTTCAATAAGGACACTTCAAACTACCACAGAGGACCTATTGATGGTATCCCTACCAAAAAATGGGGGATAATCATGCCATCAAGAGGTTTTAAATAGTAGACATGGTTCTCAAGGCCTTACACATGGTTGACGAAGTAAACACAATCCTTAGTCCATAAAGGAATATTATATCCATCCAAGGCCTAAAATGATACCTCAAATCACCTCACATGACTTACAAGCACTAGGTATGGGTCGTGTGGCCTTTGACGTTGTTGGGGGAGTAAAAATTGGGATTGTACTATAAAAAAAACTTCTATGAATCCATGAACATGAAAAACAACTCAAATGACCAGCCATGACCTCTTGAAGTTACCCTTTCCTTCGAGTAGTGACATGGATGTCGTTAGAAGGTTTTGGATAGTAGATATGAATCCATGGGTCTTGGACATTGTTAAGGTAGGAAACCTAGGCCTTGTACCATAAAGAAAACTTCTTAGAATATAGTTTTAAGAATGAAATATGATCCACCATAGATGACCTCATGAGCATATCCCAGACATAGTTGTGGGAGAAACCCTTAGCCGTTATCCAACTCAATGTATACATCGTGGAGCCTCAACATAGTTGAGAGATGACACCTTGGCCTTAGGCCATAAAAGATTCTTTTGTGTCCACGAAAAAAAAAAATGCTTCAAAACAACATAAATGATCTTGCAATAGTGGATGTGTTGGTACCATTAGGAATAATTTAGAGCTAGATATGAGTTTCGAGCCTTATTGAAAGGTCAGGAAATAAAACTCAATCATTAAGTCTAAAAAGCATATTCTATGTCTTAAGCATCATGAACAAGCGCCATGGACAAGTGCCTTGAACCTCCAATAATTTGACCTCATTATCCACAACCATTCACAAATTTTAGGCTAAGCGTCGTCCTTTTGCCACACTAAACCGCTTTGGAGGGGCCAATAATTCCCATGAGCTTTTAATTTTAGATGGGGTTTCTCCCAAAGACCATCCACTTGGTATTTACTCTTTTTTACTCTTGTACCTTGCTAGTTAATAAAAAACACATATGCGATCTAAAATGCATATGCGCTATATCGCATATGCGATATAAAACACATATGTGATATGAATAAGGTATAACGCATATTCGTTATAACGCATATGTGTGTTTTTAAAATTTAAAAACTCAGTGGGAATAAGGTTTGGCATTATGTTCGGAATTAGCTTCGAACTACCACACCTATTGGCTAGGACAAATAAACCAAGTATATTGTCTGTCTTTTATAATTCTATCAATATGCTCAGTTTCGATGACATGTTTTGCTTTGACAAACACAATATTTTTTTATGAAAATTTAGAATATTGTAGAGTACGATCATTAAAGGAAATTTCAACTCAAAATGGGCCTTTTAACCATAATTCAAATTCCATGTCATCACGTGTTAGCCAATGAAATTGCTTTAAATTTGAAATACTATATAGGTCTTAAACAATTTTTAATATAAATTTGGGGATAGGTATCATAAAAAAAATATTTTTTTTGTTCGTATTTTCGACATATATCCCTGTGTTTTTACTCAAATTTCGATCGGGAGAGATCCCTGGATGTGAAATTAAATTCCGCATCCAACGAGTACCCACTCGACATACTTTTGATGGACCTCGCTACCCCAAAAACAAGAAATACCTGAAAAAACATGATGTCATCACGTTTTTTTCAGGTATTTCTTGTTTTTGGCGTAGCGGGGTCCGTCAAAACTATGCCGAGTGGGTACTCGTTGGATGCAAAATTTAATTTCGCATCCAGGGAGCTCTCTCGATCGAAATTAGAGTAAAATCACACAGAGATATGTCAAAAATACGAACAAAAAAAGTAGTTTTTTTCTTTTCTTCCTCCAAAATTAATAAATATTATTTTATTATTTTTCTTAGGAGGCCCATTTTGAGTTGAAATTTCTTCTAATGCTTATGATTCCGAATATTAAATTTTTTCCTTCAAATGTATGTTTTAATTATTTATTATTATTTTTCTAAATGACACACGTTAGTTTTCGAAAATAGATACATTGATTGTTTTTTATTTAACTTTTGATTTCCTTCTCCATTTGCCAATATATGGTGCACTAGAAGAGAGCAATCTCTACAATATTATATATAGAAATCAAAGATTTCATTCATTTTTGCCTCTAAAGTGTTGCACCCGCACCTAATGTTTTCATTTCGAGATATTCTGACTTCAATAATTATTAAAAAAAAAATTAATTTATGAAAAATTATGAATAAATAGTGTTGCACTAGGACCATATGTCCTTTACATGTCTTCAAGATTTTATCCAAAATTGACATCATTTACCTCATATATTGCTGCACCCGCACAAACATGTATGTTATGATGTGCTGAAATTTTGAAAACCCAATTTCACGAAAACTAATTTTAGAATCATTTACACACATATTTTCTACATAAATGTTATATATTATGAAAGCCGATTCAATTAGCTATCTTTTGTCTTTTTACTTCATCTTCAAATACGTTAGGAAAGTACCCCTAATTCTCACCTAAAGTTAGAGGTTCCAGATCTCTCTAGTATTATGTGGCATCTAAAGTGTCTTTAAAAGAGTCCATGATTGTGCATCAACCCCGAATACATTTACAAAGATATATTTTTTAATTTCTATTTTTATAATTTAAATAATTTTTCTTAAAATAAGGTATTATAAAATAAACTTTATAAATTCAAAAGATTACCCAAGAAACTATTAAGAATTTTAAAACTAGTGTCAAAATTAACAAGATTGAATAGTTTCATTTTATTATACTATTTACTAAATAATTGACACAATTGAATAGTTTTATTATAATATAAATTGATTTATCAAATACTTTTAAAATATATTTAATTTCAATAAGTGTATGTTAAAAATAATATTTTTTTTTTGTCTTTATAGTTTGAATCTAGTTAGCTTTAATTTTTTTTAATTTTTAAATAAAAAATAAATAAATTCAATATATTACAAAATTATTTTTCACAATGTCATGTCTTATTTTAATGAATGATGTATGTTGTAAATATGTGTGTTTTTTTTTTAATTTTTACAATATCAATATAATTTATTTTTTAATTTGATTCATTTACAATGTGATAATTTATTAAAGTAATCACAGATAAATTAACTTAGGACTCATAATGAAGATTAAATAAGGACAAGCATGCATAATGATCACGTGATAAATTAATGCGTGAGGGAGTAAATGGAGTTAACGATGGATCACAGATGTATGCGACACTTCAGTTTAGAAATTACACGTCAACTTCGACAGGTATCCCAATTTCAAAACCGTATATGTGACATCAATTTAATGTCTTTACCTGTCATAATTATCCGTAACTATCATTTGCTACATGCTAAGTTAGTCATTGTTGTTGTGTTTGTTTTCAAAAGTGGTTAATAGTTGACAGGCATATGCAGAATCAATGAAAATAGTTAAATCTCATTTCGAAGTTTACAACTATACCTCAACTCCATTTGCCTTGTTCTTTCCCTTGTAGCCTTACATAACTGGGAAGTCCATCAAATGGATGTAAAGTCTGCCTTCTTACATGGTGATTTACATGAGGAAATTTACATGGAACAACCTCCTGGATATGTTCAGAATAACTCTAGCCTTGTTTATCTCCTTAATAAATCCTTATATGGCCTTAAGCAAGCTCCTAAAGCTTGGTATGCCAAAATGGATAGCTTTATCCTTGACACTGGTTTTTCTAGATGCCATTCTGACCCCAATGTATATACCAAGAAAGTAGGAAACCATCTCTCATACTTGTTCTTTATGTTGATGATCTTATCCTTACTGGTAGTGACCCTAAACTTATAACCCATGTGAAATCTAGTCTTAAGCAAAATTTTGAAATGTCAGACTGAGGACATTTGCATTATTTTCTTGGTCTCCAAGTCTTGCAAACCAAAGAAGGAATCTTTCTTTCCCAGTCTAAGTATGCTTGTGACCTTCTTCGTCGCTTCCACATGGAAGATTATAACCAGCCCCTTCTCCCTTCTAGTCTGGAGTCAAACTTTCTGCCACTTGTACTTCCCTTGAAGTAGATGCCACCTTGTATTGTCAGCTTGTTGGTAGTATTTTATACTTGACTCATTCCCATATTGACCTTTCCTTTGCCGTTAGTCATGTTGCCCATTATATGCAAACTCCTCATGAAAGTCACTGGAAAGCAGCAAAAAGAATACTTCGATATATTTGAGGTACAATTCAGTTTGGGATTCATTACAGTACAGGGGGGGAACATTTGTTGGTTGGTTTCACTGATTTAGATTGGACCGACGATCCTGATGATCAAAAGTCTACTGCAGGTTATGTTTTCAGTTTGGGATCTGGACCTGTCACTTGGGCTTGTAAGAAACAACAAGCTCTTGCTCTTTCTTCAGCAGAAGCAGAATATCGAGCCACAGTTAATGCCAGTCAGGAAGCTTTATGGCTTTGGTAGATCCTTTCAGAGTTTGGATTCGAGCAGCAGTAGCCTCCTCCACTTTGGTGCAACAATCAAAGTGCCATCAAGCTTGCCAAAGATCCAGTTCTACATCAACATAGCAAACACATTGAGCTACACATGCACTTCATAAAAAATCTTGTTCATGATCGTGTTCTTGAAATGCTCTTTTTCCCTACAGATGATCAAGTTGCAGACATCTTCACCAAGTCTCTTACAGAAGCGAAGTTTTCTAAACTTCGATCTATGTTAGGAGTTCAGGAATGTGTCCTTAAGGGGGGATAGGCTCTAATGCCTCCTTCCTTCTCCTAATAGTGTCACTTTTGTAAATCCTTCAATCCTATCGCAAGTTGTTCTTAAGGGGGGATGTTAGGATATTTAGACACTTAGGAGTTAGTTAAGATCAACTTGTGTAATATATCCATTAGGTAAAAGTGTGTTTCTTTAGTATGCATTAGTATGCATTTGTAAATATTCTAATCCGACGGTCACGATATGTTCTAGACATAGAGTGATCCAACGGTTCAACTTCTCTTAGATCATACCTACCATTGATTCGTGGCTTAACACCCAATTGGTCTATGATCTCTATTTAAAGAGCATAGAGGGTCCTTGGCTAGCTGATCGATTATCAGAAGCTCATGTAACTTTCTTTATTTTGCATAATAAGTTGCTCAAAGTAGCTATTTGGCTGGGGCCATGGACTGGTTCCCTCTCGAGGGTTTTAACCACATGACAAACATCGATGTGTTGATCTATGATCTATTTGTGTGAAGCGGTTTCTCAAGGTGTTCGGTATTTTGGGAGTACCCTATGTACCTGAACACATTTTTCTTGGTTGTTAGTGCTTCTTCCTAGGCCACACACAAATTTGAAAATACATTTCCTCTGGGGTGAAAAATAACCGCGCCCCCCCCCCCGCACCTCCCTCCCCAGGATTATATTTTGAGGATCCATCAAAGAAAAGGATATGACTTTGTAAAATGCTCATCCAATTTTGTAATTATTCTTGTTTTGTTTCCAACTTCCAATGAAAAGAATACACTTTCATTGGAGTACTCTGATTCGACTTCCCATAATGAGGCAACATTATTTCCTCAGCCATTGTCCAATTATTTGATTGAAAATCTTTATTAATTCTCAATTCAATAACTTTGCTCAGAAGAGACTTTGCTTGAACTGTTGTTTTCACCTAAGTGATATGTCTATTATTAAAGGTTCCCCAATTTTTGGCGTTCCATACATTCCAAAAAACATATTTCAGAAGGGCCATCCAAATGTGAGACAATATAGATTTTCCATGTAATTGGAATGGGAACTTAGCTCTCCAGACCAAGAAGAAATTACTCCAATTTTCTAGGAGAGTAGTGATATTATCTAGCTCTATCATAACACTACTCCAAACCTATTTGATCTAATTTCAATGTAAGTAGAGATGAAGAATGGATTCTTCAGAATCTTTACACAAAACACATCTAAAAGGACCTTGAATATGTTGTTTCCTAAGATTTTATGGAGTTAGGATTTTCCTCTAAACCAATACCCAACAAAGTATATTTATTTTTGGAATACCATATCGATGCCATATTTTTCCCCAAATTTTGGAGAAGGGAGGATGCAGCTTCTTCAGATAAAGAGATTTGCATCCCTCTTTCATCGAGTAAAATCCTATTTTGACCCATCCTCTACTATCTTTGTTGTTAATACTGATTGGAGTTGCTCCATGAAGAAACTGAAGAACACCATATGTAAGTTCCAAATGGTCAGGGATGTCTAATTGCTTCCAACTAAGACAAATTCCTTCACCATCCCACTCTGATTGATCAAATAAGGTTTTAATTCAAAATCTCATTAGCCATCTCATTAATATTGACAAGTCAGTATCCCAATTCAATAAAGATGCTCCTAGAATGCGATCTTTCCATAAATTTATCGCTTTTCAATTTATACGAATCTAGTACAAATCCTCTTGATTGGTTTGACCTATGACCTTGCATAGTCTCCATATATTTGAACCATTTCCTTCCCATTTACAGTTATCTACACATCGAAGCTTGGACTTAAAGAAATATTTTTTCCTAAGTATTTTTTTCCACCAATTTTTTTGTATGAGACAAAATTCCAAATGAGCTTAGCTCCCATGGCTAAGTTCATAATATTTGGATCTCAAAGTACAAGACCTCAATTTCCTTTAGGAGATTTTACTTTTTAACAATGTGGAAGTTTTTAGTATTAGTTTTTCCCCCTTGCCAGAATTTTTGTTGAATATATTTAGATAATTTTTGCATATAAATATCAATTAGAGCAAGCAAGGATGAACATTGAAAGAGAGGGAAAGAGTAGATAATTGACATTATTTGGACAAATTTCCCATCTTGATTAAGCCAACACATGCCCCAACTTTAAATTTTATCATTGATTTTTTGCAATATGATCTCCCAGTTTGTTGATTTGGTATGTATTTTTGCAATAGCAATACCAATACATTTAAAAGTAGCCATTGGGTATAACCAAAAAAACCTAAAACTCTAGAGATGCTTTGCATAATCTCTGGGGATACATTCCATACAAGTGTATTGCATTTTTTCTTTTTTATCTCTCCTTTAGAGGCTTCCAAAACATGATCGATTCATTTCTTGAATTGACTAGCATTGACCATCGATAGTCCCATAAGAAGAACTATGTCATATGCAAACTAGGCATTGTTTACAACTTTTACACCCTTGGCTATATCGATGTTGCAAAGCTTCCCCTAATCCATTTTCTTAAGAATATTTCTCTCCAATGTTTCATTCATCAAAATATACAAAAATGGGAATAAAGGACAGCCTTGGAGAAGTCATGTTGTTGCCTAAATAAAATTGTTGGTCTACCATTAACCAAAGAAGAAATCCAAGGAAAAATTATGCATGCTTTTATCCACTTGTTAAATTGGGAAGAGAAGCCAAATTTTGAAAGTACTTCAAATAGAAAATTGAGTCGAACCCTTTCAAAAGTGTTAGTAATGTCTAATTTAAGTATCATTGCCTTCTCTTTACAACTTACACTAGAATGTATTGCTTCTTGCACTAGGACTATATTATCAACAATATTCCTTTTTCCACAAAACCTTGTTCCCTTTACAAATAAGTCTAGGAATCAAAGACTTCAAATGATTATCCTATCTGCAACATCTTGATAAATTTGATTTGGACCTTCCTAGCCTGAGATATAACAATTCTCCCCAGGTCACATGTTTATGATTGTATTCTGTAGGAGGCTTAAACCCTGATTTGGAGTAATCATATATCCTAAATTATAGTGAATCTGTGGCTGAAACTCACACATAGGTACACAAATATTTCATATTCGGTCTATCAAAGTTTCATCTCCTAATCCTTCTCCAATATTGAGTTATAGCAAAAGCCTGAAGATGATTAGATTTTGTCTTTGAGAGTTTTCAAGCATGAAACCCTAATTTCCAATAGCTGCCATTGTATCAATATTTTAGCTACATAATGCCTTCTTTCAAAGAGGATCTGATACCATGTTAGTTTTTCTAAGTTCATTCACTGAGGATCTTTATCTAAAAGAAAAACAAGCACAACAATATATAAAATATAGATAAGATACACAAGACACAAAGATTTTCATTAGGGAAACCATAAAGGGGAAAACCCCACAAACTTCCTCATAATAGTTCTGTCACAAAGACAAGATCACAAGATCAAATAACCGAGAACAATATGTCTTCTGTAGGTCTCTCTCTTCCTCCTTATGGTTCTATCTCTCCTAATGCACACATGAGAGAGTGAATGAGTGTGTGACAAATGAGGAGGGATCCTCCCTATTTATATTCTTTCATTGAGTAACTAACTCAACTAACTAGGTTGACCAAGTAACCTTTGGGGATGACCTACCTAGGAACACACAAATTGCATTTTCCTTTATTTAACCTGGGGACTATTTCCCCAACTTACAATGAAGGGTTTATCTCAGTGACCATACACAATGATGACATCCCGAAAGGAGGGAAACACATCTCCGATGGGGATACAACAATATACAATAGGAATATACATCATAATATCTTTTGAAGTTACAATTACAACAACACTTGTTTGTGTTTTATTTAAGTTATGATCTACGTTGACGTGCCACTTATCACAATTAATCTTTGTGAGGTTTGACACACATATGCCAAATTCCTTGTGGTACTTTTGCACATAGGTTCAGAGCTCATATTTTTCTTCACAAGTCCTCGTACCACAAACAATTTTCTATGTGGGAATTTTATACACAAGTTTTTGTTTGGTGTTCTTCATTCATAAGTCTCACACAAATGGTATTTTCGCATATATCCCATTTTCAATGTTCTTCTTTGTGGATTGTTATTTACGCACTTGTGACCAATGTCATGGTGGGATCTTTGGCCTCATGGGACTGCCACCTTCTTCCATATGTATTTCTTGAAATTGGATTTGTGTGAGGAAGTATTCGCTTCTTTTGGAATCACCTTATCCTTTGATAATATGTTCAAACCATAATCATTTGATCCTTTGACATCATATTCAATACATAATCATTAGATCCTTTGGAATCAATGACAATACATTTTCAGTAATATTCCCATTTGGCATTTTTGTCAAGATTACTTCATCATAACAGTGTCATAAGCTCCCTATGAAGTCGATCTCTTCTTATGTGGACCAAAGGATCCCTCTATGATCATGCTCTTGCTTCTTTTGTGCATATTTACCCTCCAACTTCTTCCATTTTCTCATTGCTCCCCATATCATTAGGATTTCCCTTTCTCTCCCCCTTTGACATCAATGGAAAAGGGACTCTCTTCTCTTGCTGACTCCCCCTGGATTTGTTCTCATTTATTCCTATTTGGATTGCTTCCAGGGTGCCAGGTCGCATATAACCCATCTATGCATCGGATAGATGAAACTAATATGTTCTACCTCATCACCGTTGTCTACATCTTATTTAATGTATTCTGCGAGTGATCTTATCTCAGATTTTGGACATGAGGTATTTTTATGAATGTCAATAAATTAGCATGTTTTTGCATATATTTCCAACCATTTGCATGCATGGTGAGAATTGATATGTATGATACCTTGTCCACATGTTGTATTCGTACTGGGAATTTATTTTGACATAATTCTTCCAAATCCTTTTTGTGTCCTTCATCGACCCATGCATTAAATTTTGACATTGTCATGATCTTCCTTGGATTGCACAGTTCAGGAATACATCAACTTCGACATCCCTTAAATTTATGTCTGAGCGCATGAAGGGAAGTGTCTCCCAATTCTATAAGTTGGTGGTGTTTTCAGTTGGTTCACCACCTTGCTTCATTCCCTAACAATCTTATCCTACTTTTTGTGGGTTTTGAAGTTTCATCCTTCAATTATCCTTCCTTTATCACCTTCATTTCTTCTTTATTTCATAGGTTAAACAACTCCCTTGACAGTCTTCGTTTGGTTTTTAAGTCACAACAAGCAGATTTCGAAAGACAGAGAGTGGATATGAGAGTTTGGAAAAACCAGATGTAGGATTCCAATTTCATGCCATGGTATCATCAGTCCCATTTCAACCATAAAACTTCTAAGTCATTGTCCATATTGAGCAAGAGGGTTCATTTTCTTGAGCAACAACAACAACAAACCCTTGAGATTCTGAATCAAATACGTGTTGAGAACAGTTCCTTCGATTCATCGTTTTCAACATTGGAGCTTCTTCATTTGCTGCAGCCACCAAATTTTACTGACCTGACTCCAATGGATATGGACCTGCACCTATCACTACTTCCTGTCGGCCAAGTTGAAGTAGTTGATCCCAAACTGTTTTTAAGAGTCATCTTCATCTTTTATTTTCTTTAGTTTTGTGTATCCCAAATCTAGTTCTACTCTAATATTTTTTGGATGGTTAGAACTTTTATTTCGTACGCCTTCATCACCTGATGTAATACGAGTTTTTAAGCTCCAGTTTTGTAATCACACGATTTGAACTCAAGGATCTTGTATAACCCCTTTTGGTTAGCAATGAAGGACGTAATTTCTTGTTGCTTGAACTGTGTTGTCGTTATTTACATCTTCTACACACTCCTTAGACACCTTCCTTACCCATGTCTTTTGGTGTACAATCGACCTCTACTTCTATGGTGAATGTTCTTCCACAAACTTATGCCAAACATGGTTTTTTTGGATGTTCTACTCTCACAGAAAAATGTGAATCCTTATCCCATATTCATCACACACATAACATCCAATGGTGTGGCAATATTTTTCTATATGTCAACCATATTTACATCTCTAACACTTTATTGAACTAAATCTATTTTTATAACTGAAGGAGTTAGCATACCTAGGCTTCTTATGCCTTGTAAGTTGTTCATATCTACTATGAAATGTATCATGTTGGTTAGAACCAAGTCCTCCATTGTCACACACATCATCACTCATTGTCTTATACCCAATGCTAGTCTTATATTTTGGAGATCATTGGCAGCTTAGGATTTCATCTAGGATTCTCAAGCTATTGTTGAACTTGATTTGAGTATTTGCATCTATGCATGTTTCATTTCTCCCCTTATTACACAAATTGTATCATATTTCAATTATGAAATCTCTAACTCCTTTTTTTGTAATTTTTTCTCGCAGTAGCTCATTCATTGATTATGTTACCACCTAAGTTGTACTTAGTGATTTTTTATCAAGTGATCCCGATAAACTGGATAAAGATGATTTGTTCGAACTTCATAATGCCTTTGGAAGTGCTTGTTGTACTATATCACATGTTCATACCCCATGGGGGAGTTGTAATAAGATGTTCTAGCATGATAGTGTCTGTAAAAGTCTCAGTCTCTTAGACTTTATTTGTCAATCCGATCAACCCAGGGTGTTTTTTCCCTTGGTTATTGTTGGTTGTTGAATAAATGACTGATAATTTCTGAGTTTTTCACTCAATACCTCCAAAGTTGGGGTGGTCGGCTTGGCATTTAGGCCTATTGAGGTTATTAGAGTATATGTGTCAATGTATAAACATGATAGGCATCATGGTCGAGTCATATGAACATGTCTAAGTCCCCCTAGGTTTTTATATTTTTAAGTTTTTTGAATTTTAATTTTTCCACAAAAACTTAGGCTATTTTTTAATAGTCTAATTGAAAAAATTGGTTTTGTAATAAAAGTGGGCCAAATAATCAGTTTCAGTCATGGGGGTGCTCATTTTCAATATAAGAGAACCATGTAAACCTATAGACCCACTATTTCCAAGTTTTGAGTGATTTTCCATCACTCAGGTCAGAAATCCCCAAAAAATCAATTATTGATTATTTTAATTGATAAATTGATGAATAATGGAGCAAATCCAAAATCCTAGATCAATGGATTCTCAACCGATTTGATTGAAATCAGTCTCATCGGCACCAGATTAACAAGAGATTGCAATTCCTTGACTAAAGGAGCTAAACAGGGCAAATCCATAGTTTAACTTCAGCCTCCTTTATGGGGAATTGTGCCCTCTCTCTCTCCTCCACATGTGTGGGCTCTTCTGGAAGCTTTGTGGTTGATGATTCAGTCAGCAGGTTGATGTGTCAGCTCAATCCGCCCTTCGATTGACATTTAGACTCAGTGGAAGCTCAGTTCAGCTTTAGATCAGGCATTGATGGACTCTCCTTTAGCTGCAGTTGTCTATCTCCTTGGCATTTGCGCCCCCTCTGGGTTGGGGTTTTAATTTTTTGTATAAATAAAGCATGGCTGCCTCCTTTCTGAGTTAGTGAGAGTTGGATTGAGGAGCTATTGCTGTTGTAATACTATGTAATATAATTTGCTATTGGAATAAAGTGAAACTTTGGAGGCCAAAACGGTGTAATGCTCTTATGTGTGTGGAATTAACATTGTCTTGTAGCTTTGTTGTTACCGGTGTCTTTCTCTCAATTTCTGCATCTGAATCTTGTCTGGCTTGAACGATTCAATTGAATCAATAGGAGTATAGTTGGGCAAGTAAGATTACTTGTTTTTTAATATCTCATAACATATATGTTTGAAGATTCAGATTATGCATGTTTAAATAAGTTTATTTGCATGTAATCCCCCTCTTTTTTCATATATCTCTGTCCAGATCTTATAAGGTTTTTGTGCATGATTGTTTGTTAGTTTTTAGTTAGCAGGAGTTGGACGAACTGTGGATCTAACTTGACTCCACTGGGAATCCGACTGTTTTTTGAATTCATTGTCCCTCGGCATTCCACTAACTAGTCTCTTTTGCAAATCCATTCCAACAACAAGCGCCCTTCTTTTCCTCTTCCTCCTTCAATCTTTTTAAAATCAATCTGGTTACTTGTTTTGCAGCTTTAAAATTATTTAGATCTATCAATTTCAGAATTCATTTTACATATATATTTCTATCTTAAAGCTCATAAACTAGATCTCATTCGTAAAGAAATTTTACAAGCATTCTAGATCTAGTTTTAGGGAATATTGTCATTTTTCAAGGATGTGAAAGTAGATCTAAAGCATGTTGAATGCATGGTTGTTTCCTTAAAATCTAAAAATTTATATTCAAAAATTTAAGTGCTTCATATTTTCTGCCCCAAAATCATGCCAAGATCCCAAGGAAAGCTTGATTTCCTTGGTTCTTTTTCTGCTTCTTTAAAAACTAGTTTTAACTTAGAATTTTTGGGTAAAAAGTGTGTTCATCCAAAAGTACTTTCAAAGTACTTTTGGGCATATTTAACTGTGATAATATTAATTTTTTTTAGCATGTATAACAGAAAATAGGAGGAGGTGCTTTTCGGAAAGCATTTTTGGACCATTCGAAACCCCATAGGGGGTGTCCGTCTTCCCAAAATTTCAAAATTTTGCAATTTGTAAACCTTTGGTCTCATTCCATATAAGGACCAAGTGGATTAATTTTAGTTTGCTGATATTTTAATTGCTTCTAATAAAAATAAAAATCTCTTCGAATAGGCTCTTTCGAGCCTATTCACCATCCCCCCTGGGGGGATTCGTGTCTGTGTCACCTTTTTGCATTTTTCCCTTTTTTCTGTTCTAGTTTAGTATTGAAATTTAGGATTGTATACTTTGATATTATTTTGCATTATTCCATACTTTCAATTCAAAATTAATCATACTACTTACCCCACGACTTCCCGATTGACCCGTAAGGGGAAAGAGATGTGTGGTAGGATTAATTAGAAAACCGTTGTTGTGTATCTCTGATTCCATTTTCATTGTTTTTTTTCATGCAAGCAATAAAATTAACCCCTCCTTGATTTCCCGATTGAGGTCCACTTGGACCAAAAGAGATTCCTAGAGGGTCTTCTTTTTTTTAACAAGAACACGCTCTTAAAATTTACTAAAATTGACAAGACTCCAGTGTGTATGCTTTGTACTTGGCTATGGTTCGTTTGTTCATTCAAGCTACATCAAAAGCACTTGAGTGACTAGATTAATTATTCTTCACCTCCCAAATTGACAAACCATCAGGCGAAAATCCAACGCCTCAAACAAACTGTAAGCGGTGGAAAAATACCCAACGGAGTGGGAACAATTGGAAAGTGACCTCAAGGCGGCGATCTCTGTCACACCCTAACAAGTGCATTGTGAACAATAGTCTCTGAGACTCCGTTCCATCCCACAAACACCTTGCAGGTAGCCGTGAAATTTCACTTTTGGACATACTCCAAGTACCCCTCAGGTATATCTAGAGTCCCCTTTTCACCTAATTTAATTCATTCACATTCCACATTAATTTAAAATCTACCAAGAGACATTTGCAAAACATTCTTTCAAGCGCATGCAAGCACATTATTTTCTTTGTTGACTCCATTTAAGGCACTGGTGATTTATTTAATCATTTCTTTCGATTATATATATATTGAGTGTCATTACTGTGCTTATCTGCTTTAAATCTTGCATCTTGTTATCTTTTGTTTCCACTGGTTAATTTCAAAAAACTCCTAAGCAACTTAATCAATATAACACCATCACACTAAGTAATTAGCCTTAGTAATTTAATAGGGTCTACCCCCCTTGGCTTCGTTAGGAGTTAGTCTGAACGGAGGAGTCAAGAACAAGCTGATAGCCTTGACTTGAGACTTGCCCCCAAGGACACACCGAGTGGCTTGAATATTTCTTCCACATAACCCAGGTGTGGGAAAGGTGGCAACAGATTATATATCCTTCCAATATTTTTCAAGTGCTAACTTTTTTTCTTCAATCTCCTTGATCTTGTCTTTTGCATAATTCAACTCTTTTTCTCTATCAGTCATTTCTTTTTCTAGTCCTTCATGCATATCCTTGGTTTGTTTGACAAGCTCTTCTTCTTTTGCTAACTGCTTCTTCGACACCTTATTTCTTTTTCTTGATTTCTTCAAATATTTTAGTGTTCTAAGTAGTTTGCCTTCCTGGACAACTTCAATACTATCCTCATCTTCATATTTTGAACTTTCTTCAGTGTTACTGGACTTTTCCCTCTCTACAAACTTCAAAAATAGTAGAGTGATTCCATCATAGGAATGCTTATTTTTTATAGTCTTCTCCAATTTGAAAGATTCGTTTGTGCTGCTTCATTTTTCCTTTCCTTTAGACTTTGGAGAGAGTATTTGAATTTCATTATATGTCCATTTATTTGACGGTTTTGATGCGTTTTCTTGAGATCCTTTAATTGATGACTTCTCTCTTGTTGAATATTCATCTTGAATTGGTGCCATGAACAATACATCTCTTGAATTCTCAACGGTTATCTTCTTCCTCTAAAACATTATCTTCTTCAGTGTACATGCTTTTCCTCTGCCTTTGAAATTTATTTATGTCCACAACTCTGCTATGTTGGTGATTACTTCTTCGTTCTTGATAGTATGACTCCTCTTCACTTTCACCATATTTGTTTTCTTCATATGTACATTGTGAAGCAAACTGTCCAATCCTACCATATTTAAATCACTTGAAGGGAAACTTCCCTTTGTATTTTCCTTGACCTCTCTTTAACTTTCTCACAAAATTAGCCTCTTCTTCATCTGACATGTCAACTATGTTCTTGCACTCATTCTTGCTGGATTTTGGATTCCTTGTGGCTTTAAATGTGGCTTCCTTTCTGGATCCATTCTCTCTTTCTTTCCTGATCTCATAAGAAATGAGAATTCCATATAGTTCATCTTTTGGTAGTTTGTCTAAGTTAGATTTTCATTCTAATACTTATACCTTTGAATTGAATCGTGAAGGTAGGGTTCTCATGAGTTTTTGTACAATTGAGTTTTCTTCAATTGTTGCTCCAAATCCCTTTTTGTAGTTCACTATCTCATCTACTTTGAGAAAGTATGTTGTGATATATTCCTCCTCCTTCATCTTTAGCATGTCAAACTATGCAAACAAGGTTTGTATCTTGGCCTTCTTGACCTTTCCATCTCCTTCATATATACTCTTTAGTTTGTCCCATACTTCTTTTGTTGTAGTAGATTGCATCACTTTGGTAAATTCAACATCATTTATCCCACTTAGTATTGCATTCATCATTGTTGCATTCCATTCATATTGTCTTGTATTTTTAGGGTCAACTGGCATAGTTCTAGAAGATTTGTGCTCAGCAGTTTCTTTGTCATGTCCCCAATTAAAAAATTTCCAAATAAGACTACTTGCAAATAATGTTCCACAAACCTACCAGTTCCCTAGGTTGATATGGAGACATAAATTTTGTAATAAGGGCCTATGGGACCCAAAATGAATTTGGTTTACAATATTAACATTTAAATGGGTCACATAAATGATAAATGGTAAGAAAATAAGGTGGCATGGGTTCATGAAGACACTTGGAAGCTTGTGGAGCCTTTGGGTGACTAGATTCCCCACACAATTGGCATGATATTCAATCAAATTAGAACACATGGGTAATGTAACGTTATTGGAGGGTGATGTGGTGTCAAATAACATATAATGAGCTGAAAATTTTGAATTGGTAAAGGAGAGTAAATCCCATGGAAGAGGAAGAGACTAGAAGACAATGTGTGCCACTTGGAAGGAGATTCCATGCACTCTATGGCAACAAATGATGAAAGATTCTATGACAAATATAAAAAATTCAGGAATGATTGCATAAATATGAAACAAATGACATGACAGGGCTAAAATATCCACCAAGAGGTTGAATTTGGGAGTTAGAGGCATCAATTCGAATTGGGGAAAGAATTGGAGCATGAAGAGGAAGACAAGTGTCATGAGAGTTATTAAACCACTAAGATGAGTTGGAGGAATCCCATGGAGAGAAACTCAACCTTAGGAGGCATCATAAAGTTAAAAAAATGATTTCATGAGGAAGCATAATGGATTTTAATCATTTTTTAATTGGCCTTTGGATTTTTGGAGAGCTTTTGCTTGTCCATTACATGGTGAGTGTTCACTCTCCCTACTTGTGAACCAATTTTGAGGGAGTTGGATTCCTTTCCAAGTTGGTTTATGGAGAGGAAATTCAGACCTCTCATTGGATCTTAATGAATTCTTTTAGTTTCATGTTGAAGGACCATATAGACAAATTCTCATCTATTCCCATATTCTCTCATTCCTTCTTCTCCATCCCCCCACACTTTCATGTTGAGGGTACACTTGTTGGAGTGGTGCTTGCACTTTGCTGAGTATATTTGATGCCCAAGATGTGAAATATGATGTATGTATCTGTAATATCATGTCCATATGCTATTTATGTTGAAATAGTATAAATACATGTATGAAAGGCTTGCATTCCCGTCCTCTTGAATGACTAGTTTTCATGGATTTGGATTCAATCTTGAAGTAGTTTTATATCAGATTTGTATGAGGAATATCCTCTGATTTTGATGATGTTGTGACAAAAATAATTATGTATTACTCTTCAATTCCTTTTCCATATTATCTGTATCTCAAAATTCAAGAAAATCCAGTGTGAAAGGCTCACATTTCCATGCTCTTGAATAACTAGTTTTCATGGATTCTTGAAGTAGTTTTATATCAGATTTGTATGAGGGACGTTCTATGATTTTGATGATGTCATGAAATCCATATATGATTTTTTACTCTGTAATTTCATGTCCCTATTCTATGTAGTTCTAAATCCAAGAAATCCATATGTGGAACTCTTGCAATTCCATGCTACTAATTCACTAGTTTCCATGTAATTTGACTCCCATACTGAATGAGTTGTATACAAGACTTATATGAAGGGATTTATATGGTGTTTAATAATTTTGGGGAATCAATTTGTATTTTGTATATGGTCTCTATATGTTACATCCTGATTTCAACCTTTAACTCTACTTTTCATATGTCAAAATTGAGCTAGTTATGCAATTTCCCCATAAGCAATTTCACTAAAAGTTATAAAACGAATGTGGAACTCTATAACCAGTTTGAAGTGATAATAACCATGTGTAATTATAGTCCATGAGGTATTATATCATTTCCCATACTCTTCTTACAAATTTTGGAGGGTCGTACATGAGTTGGGAAGCCAATTTGGCTCTCACCCTTGGGGGGGATTTGACCTCAATTTTCCTAGTAAATTTTCCCCTTTAATTATTATCCCAAAATAAAGTTGTAGAATCCAAAATTAATATACAAAGTGTCCCTAAAACATATTTATATTTTATAAGGCTAACCATACCATTGCATTTCAAATTTGGGACCATTTTGTGAAAGTTGTAACCCTCTAGAGTCATGACTAGTTAAGCTTGAATTTGCCCAATTTGAAATTTTCTCCAAAATTCCAAGTAGGGACATTAAAGTGGTATTAGATCATGGTGGATTGCTTGGAGGATTCTGATGACATGAGGGATCATGAGAAACATGGAAAATTGTAGGTTCTTGATGTGTTTGAAGATGAACTTGATAAGATCCAATCACTTGTTGTGGTGGAAAAGGAACTTGAGTTTCCTCTTGAAAATGGTTACACACTCTTTGAAGATGTGCATGATTCCACTACCTTGGAACCAACATATGAGGAAAGTGTCACACTTTTGAGGGTGATGCATAATCCTACCCCTATGGAGCTTTCACATGATTAAAATTTTCACATTCTAATCCTTTGGGTGAGTTAGTTATTTCTCCTACATCATACTCTTCCATATTTTGTAGCATTCATCCTAATTAAGTATGGGTGAATGGTTTCTTTTTTACAGTACCACATGAAGAGTACGGAATTCATATCTCTAATTTTGATGATGACATGACTATAGTGCCATATTATTTAAATTTTCAACAACATCCTTTGTTACATTATGATTATATACATATTCAATGGTTTATTGATGTGACTTCTTTGAGCCACTTGAAGTCTTCATGTTTTCTTTTCTCCTTATTTGGTTTTGATTTTGGTGGAGGTTCTTCATTCACTTCTTAGATGAAAGAACACATGGCTGATTATTATTTTTATGCATCTTACAATATTTTGGAGCAGCATTATAGTACATGGGATCCTCACCTATGTCATTGGAGCAGATTTGATATAATACTTGATGTTTATGTGTATGGGCCACATGATGATCTATTTACTTGGATGTACAAGAAATTTCATGATCCTTTGATGAGGTACCTTATTGATGTATGATTGTATGATGTAGTTATGTACTTTAATGATCTATCTTTTGTACTCATGATGTTTGGAAGGGTGCAAAACAAGCAATGGGATCCAAGTATTACTTGGTTTCAATTTTGGGGGCAACAAGTAGTAGGGGATATTGAGTCACCACTTGAGAAGGTGATTGTAATCAGAGCAGAGAAACAACAAGAATGGTGGTTACTATTTGAAAATTTCTTGGAATCTTGGAAATTAAAGATTGGAAACTCAGTACCAACTTCAAAGAATTATACAAAAGCAAAAAGGGTTGAAAGTTCAGAAAAGGTTTCCAAAGTATGGAGGTAAATATTATTTGTGCAATTTTTTTTTTGATGGATTTTATTAATCCTTTTGGTGTTAGTGGTGATGTCATAGGATATATCAATATTCAAATATCCACATATCTTTACTTTTGGAAACACACAATTGTAGTACATGAGTGCCACTACTCAAATTGCAACTCAGGTTTGAAGCAAAGTTTTGGAAGGAAAGAACATTATTCAAAATCCCTGTTTGAAATTACTTGAGGACAAGAAATATTGACTAGGTAGGATTTTCATGTCCCAAATTAAATATTTTCCAAATAAGACTACTTGCAAATAATGTTCCACCAACCTAGTAGTTCCCTAAGTTGATATGGAGACAAATATTTTGTAATAAGGCGATATGGGAGCCAAAAGGACTTTATTTTACCATATTAACTTTTAAATGGGTCACATAAATGATAAATGGTAATAAATTAAAGTGGAATTGGTTCATGAAGACACTTAGAAGCTTGTGGAGCCTTTGGATGACTAGATTCCCCACACACTTGGCATGATCTTCATCCAAATTCAAACACATGGGTAATGTAACATTATTGGAGGGTGATGTGGTTTCAAATAGAATATAATGAGTCAAGGAATTCTAATTGGTAAAGGAGAGTAACTACCATGGAATAGGAAGAGACTAGAAAACAATGTGCGCCACTTGGAAGGAGATTACATGCACTCTATGACAACAAATGATGAAAGATCTATGAAAAGTATGAAAATTTCAGACCTGATTGCAGACATATGAAAAATATGACATGAAAGGGCTAAAAATATCCACCAATAGGTCTACTTTGGTATTTATAGGAATCCATTCGAATTGGGGAAAGAATTGGAGGATGAAGAGGAAGATAAGTGTCATGAGAGTTACTAAACCACTAAGATGAGTTGGAGGAAGCCCATGGAGGGAAATTAGACCTTAGGAGGCATCATGAAGTTAATAAAATTATGTCATGAGGAAGGATAATGTTCTTTTATCATTTTTTAACCAGACATTGGCATTTTGGAGAGCTTTTGCACGGTCCATTACATAATGAGTGTTCACTCTCCCTGCTTGTGAACCAATTTCGAGGGAGTTGGATTCCTTTCCAAGTTGGTTGATGGAGAGTCCATTCATATCTCTCATTGTAGAATAATTTAGTATTTTTATTTTTATTTTTAAGTAACATACAATCAAATTCTCATCTAATCCCATATTTTCTCATTCCTTCTTCTCCATTCCCCCACACTTTCATGTTGAGGGCACACTTGTTGGAGTGATGATTTCTCTTTGCTGAGTATATTTGATGCCAAATATGTGAAATATGATGTATGTATCTATAATATCATGTCCATTTTCTATGTAATTATATATATCATAAATACATGTATGAAAGGCTTGCATTCCCATGCTCTTGAATGACTAGTTTTCATGGATTTGGCTTCAATCTTGAAGTAGTTTTATATCATATTTGTATGAGGGATATACTTTTAGTTTGATGATGTTGTGACAGAGATAAATGATGTATTACTCTGTAATTCAGTGACCATGTTCTATGTATCTCAAAATTCAAGAAACTCCAAGTTTGAAAGGCTCGCATTTCCATGCTCTTAAATAACTAGTTTTCATGGATTTGGCTTCAACCTTGAAGTAGTTTTATATCAAATTTGTATGAGGGATGTTCTCTGAGTTTGATGATGTTGTGAAAGATATATATTATGTGTTACTCTGTAATTTAATGTCCCTATTCTATGTGGGTCTAAATCCAATAAATCCATATGTGAAACTCTTGCAATTCTATGCTACTAATTTACTAGTTTTCATGTATTTGACTCCCATACTTAATGAGTTGTATACAAGACTTGTATGAAGGGATTTATCTGGTTTTTAATACTGTTGGGGAATTAATTTGTGTTATGTATATGGTATCTATATTTCACATCCTTATCTTAACGTTTAACTCTAGCTTTCATATGTAAAAATCGAGCTAGTTATGCAATTTCCCCATAAGCAATTTCACTTAAAGTTATCAAACGAATGTGGAAATCTATAACCAGTTTAAAGAAATAATAAACATGTGTAATGAAAATAATCGAGTTCCTATATTAGTCCCCATACTCTACTTAAAAATTTGGTAGGGTCGTACATGAGTTGGGAATCCAATTTGGCTCTCACCCTTGGGGGGAATTTGACCTCAATTTTCCTAGTAAATTTTCCCCTTTTATTCTTAGCCCCAAATAAAGTTGAAGAAGCCTAAATTAAGACACAAAGTGTCCATAAACCACCTTTATATGTTATAAGACTTACCATACCATTTCCTTTCAACTTCTGGACCATTTGGTGAAAGTTGGAACCCTCTAGAGTCATGACTAGTTAAGCTTGAATTTGCCCAATTTTTAATTTTCTCCAAAATTCCAAGTAGAGACATTACATTATTTTTATTTATATATGGTTTCTTTTGGATATGCATATCCATCCTCCACTGATTTCCAAACATCCATATTGAGATATTTCAAATAGACCTCCATTCATATTTTCCAAAAAGCATAATTGGAGCCATCAAACCTCGGTGCTTGATTGGTAGAGAAACCTACTTGTTTGTCCATATTTACGTTGTATATTTCTTCCATATGTTCATTTGTCACTAAAGACACTCGCTCTAATACCAATTATTGGATTTGTCTTATTACTAAGAGTGGGGATGAATCAATAATTGCACACACAAACACACACACACACACACACACACACACACACACACACACACACACACACACACACACACACACATATCAGTGGGAGAATGAAATATCCAAACATGAGAACCAACTCATTTCAGGTGTTAACATGATCGTAAAGTAACAACTTGTTGGCTACAAGCACTGACCTACAATGAATTCGAGTTGTGTGAGCACCGACTCACAAATTTTAGGTATCAACCTGAGCATATGTCTATCTGACTGCACAAAATGTGAATTGTAGTAACCAAGTTCCAACCTATGGATAATTGTGATCTTCAAGTGTGGAAGCACCAAATTTCAAATTATATTCTCTAGTTCCGATTAGAAGGAGGATTCAAAACCCTAATTATATTTACCAGATTCTACTCGAAGGAGGCTCCAAATCCCTAATTATATTTACCAGTTAAAACTGAAAGGAGGCTCCAAGCCACCGAAGTTATTTTATAGCACCAATTGAAAGGAGGCTACAACCTCCTATTCCTTTCCCTATCCAACCCCTCTGATATGAAATAAGTATGTATTAAATAATTGGAAAATACAAGATACCTTATTTTCGGTGTGTGCCTTCACCAAAATACAACAGGTGTGAGATTTCTACCCGCATCTTTCTTGATAATATCTACATCAAGACAAGAAGCTGCAAAAACTGCGACATGCAATCATCACTATTATCTGTGTCTCTGTATTGAACAATGTTCCTAGCTCAATTTCTTGTACTCAATATATACTTGATGAAAGGCATGCATGTGTCTTTCACTGAGTAAAAACTTTTCACATCCTGAATATGTGTATCCTTTTCATCTTATGCACTTCTTTCTATTCAATATCTACCAATTTGTGCACTTCGCCTCCGCTGCATAAAACTCTTTTTTAAATTAACGAGCCATTGATACCCCCAAATAATTCTAAAGATGTCCTAACCAACTTATCTCATTTCTTCATTTCACAAGCTTAATTAAACACATCCATCTCTTGCTTATTTATAGTTTTCCTAGCTCAAGTGATGTGTCCACTTGTTGAAGTTCATTATCCTTTGACAACACATCCACTTGTTTTCGTTTTACTCAAGTTAGGATCTGGGTCCATGCCACTTATCACAATTCAAATTTGTGAGGTTTGGCACACATATGCAAATTCTTCGTGGTACATTTGCACATAGGCTCATAACTCATATTTTTCTTCACAAGTCTTCGTACCACATACAATTTTATTTGTGGGACTTTTATACACAAGATTTTGTTTTATGTTTTTTATTTGTAAGTCTCACACAAATGGTATGTGCACATATCTGTCATTTCAATGTTCTTCTTTGTGGATTGTTATTTGCGCACTTGTGACCAATGTCAAGGTGGGATATTTGGTATCATGGGACTTCTACATTCTTCCATAAGTATTTCTTCAAATTGTATTTATGTGAGGAAGTCTTCAACTTCTTTTGGAATTAGTTTATCCTTTGATAATTATTCAACACATAATCATTTCATCCTTTGACATCATGTTCAATACATAATCATTCGATCCTTTGACATCATGTTCAACACATAATCATTTGATCCTTTGATATCAATAACAATACATGTTCAACAAAAAATCCCCTTACATCAAAACAAACATACATGTATATTGTGGTTAAAAATAATCCTTCCTAGGGAATTTCACTTAACTAACACACATTATTTTGATTTATTAGAAAGACTCATTATTTATATATTTCAAACATTACCTTCTTGACTTAAAAAAAAATTCCATATCTAGAAAGCACCACACATTAGAAACCATAGAAAACCATCCCTCACCTCAATAATCATGTCAAGTCCAAGACTTCCTCCATTATTTGGACTTAATCCTAGTATGTTGACGTCACGTTGACCTCTCAACCAAGACTACTAGTATGCCCTCTGAATTCAGCTTTAGGATCAACATTAGAAGGATTAGATATCCTTGGATAATCCTTGTTTACCTTATTAAATCCTTAGAGTCAACCAACATTACCAATGTCAAGAACATGTGTTCCACCACCACATATCCCTCCCCCATTCATTCGAAATATTTCATATATGATTTCGGTCAATCTTCCAGACTTAACAAAGCTAACCAATGAACTTATTTTACATGGGATTTCCTAGCCACCAATTTCAACCAAGCTTCCCTATGATATTCCAAATTTCGAATGGTGCCTAAGAAAAGACCTAGCCAATCACATAATGAATTTCCATTTATGGTGTTCCTCAAACAACATTACTAAAGACTTCATCCAGATTAGGTTGTTTTAGAGAACCCTAATGAGACCATCAACTAAAAGGTATATAAATGAAGCTAATGGGTCACACTCACATTTCACCACTTTAGCAAATGTATTCCTTACTTCTTTCTAGTTACCATCCTTCCATGACACATGAATGGAATTCCTCACTAATTTTCGTCATACTAGCTCAACCCACATCGCAAACTATGTCCATGAATGGCATCGACGACTAAGCTTGTGTAAAACAAAAGTGAAAGATAAGCTCCTCCTAGATTGGTTTTTAAAATCGCTCTAACCATTGAGATCCAAAGATGAGTCCACTACCATACTCAAACAATAGATGAGGGCATCCTCATAGCACAACATTTTGAACTAATCAATGCCCAATTAGGGTATCTATATATTGTCCTTGGATATTCACTTGACCCGTACCCTTTTGAGAAAAGATACTTATGGTGCATCACACACTCTTTATGGAGTAATAAAAAACCTATGCCACATCACTACCCCATAAAACCATCCAAATCATTCTAGCAATCATAATAGTGGATTTAGTACCTCTCACAAAAGTGATCCCACTCAGTATGGACAAACAACATTTGTACATCCCAATATGCCTTACAAGATTCCACATAACTTACAAAGAGGTCCATACCTACCATGCTTGGGTCTTAGCATTCCTCCCCAAGCAGTATGAGCATCAAAACAAACCCAAATCCCCCCATACAATCCATAGTGGAATATGGAATAACATCAAATTTTTATTTCACATCAAATTAGTATAGAGAACCCCCACATGCCAACGCATAATTCCCATTCCATGGCCTAGTAACACTACAAAACCCCACCCAAATAGTCAACATTAACTTTGTTCAACCCTCACTTTCTCATCAAAAGAAAGCATTTGAACAAATTAATATGATAAGTATATCCAAATTGAAAAATAATGCAAAAAAAGAAGGTGAAAACAAAACATTGAACCTAATGTAGGGACAAGGGGGTAATGGTCCTATAAATAACATAGTTTAGGGAATTTCTGATTTGAGAAATCAAAATCAAAACATTGGTTACAATAACAACCGAAGAAAGGAAGAAAAAATGAGTTATATGCCAAATTTTCCTTCACGTTGTGTCATGAGTTTGTCCATTTAACTCTCCATGTCTCTAAATCACTAAGTACAATGCTCAAATCAATTATGGTTGGCCAAGGCATTAATTCACCACAAGGAAATTATGCTTCCCACTACCAAACTCCCATAGTATTGTAACTCTTTCCCCATAGCAATAAGTTTTTACAAATCAATAATAGATATGAAAACTTGCCTAGAAGGTGAGGTCACACCCTCTTTAGAATCCAACTCAACCAAGAAATCCGTCTTATCAAAATATTTTCATGAACATGACATAATTCAATCTTTAAATGCGTAATCGACAATATTGTATGCCTCTTGAGTTGACTGTGGATAACATCGAAGGTAGTCAATAATTTACTAGAAGACTCTTGTAGATTTAATTCCCTAGTAGTGAACCCACACCGCATGTGCTAAAGGAACCTCTACGATGCACTACCCATAACACTGATGCAAGAACTGCTTAAAGATAGTATAACATCATCAATGACTTAACACAATCACCTATTGCTATGGCACTGATTGGATTCCTCTAAAAATATCCTCAAAGAAAAATAATGTTGTCTTCATTAAGTGCAGTAGATCCATCCAATCCATGCCTAATGACCTTTGACTTGGATAGTGTTGAACCATGATTACCCTCCTTGGTGGCATTTCAGATACTTGTGACTATAAAAAACAAGAACATTCATTGATGTATCATTAATGAAGGTGCATCCACATGCACTATGTCTAAGGTTGTATGGAAAAATTTAGGTTCCCCTGAACTTGTACCATTGGCCATCACACTTAGGTCTTATGATTATCATCCTTACCAACAAAATATTCATGTCGAATAGAAGGTAAAATGTTGTGATTTATATTAAGGTTATAAATGGCCCATTAGACTACAACATCATATTGGAATGTAGTTGCATGTATGTTATGCAAGCAGTAACCTCGGTTTTTTTCATTATGATGTTTCCACATAATGAAAGGGTTGTTATCATAAACCACCAATGCAATATGAACCTCTCAACAAACAATATCAATAATTCTTACGACTTGTAGAGTCATCCCTATGAACACCATGTTACACAAAGATGCAACATTATAATATACAAAGTCTCTTCATTATTAGGGGCATATCATTATGCCCCACCTCAAATACCCACAACGGGATTGACCCCTCTATGTACCATCTCATTAGATAATAAAGTTATAACCATTTCTTCATTTCCATCAGCATCCATGATCCCTACACATATAAATGGAACATCCCCTATGGACCCCATCACACAATTCCCTTCTTTCCACCATTAGGAATTGTTGGACACCTAGTAATGGCCACACTTACCCTCCCATGGCTCACCTTGGGAATACCCGTATTGTACTATCCCCTCCATATTATAACCCCATTATAACACTTTAACCTTAGATAATCCTACAACTAGTGGCACACCCTCACATTCCCAAGTAAACTTCCCCAAGAACATGCATTCCCACCGTTAACCTTATAATCATAAGACAAAGCAAAACTAATAGTTGCAAGAATAAGAAATAAAGGGTAACCAATAATTATAAAACTTATGCCACAAGGATACCACCTCCATGTGACTTATGTGATACCCATAAATATGCTACTAATAATTTCCATACCCTCCTAGAATTGTGGAACCTTCTCCACCCTCTAGTTAGGGGAACCCCTTATCCCCAATGACTCTAAAGGAATCCTTTGAAACATAGATAATAACATTACACACAAATAACCCATGTTCCCTATGACAATTACACACACCATTTTCCATCCATCCAAGAGTTTTGAACTACACTCGTTTTTGTTCATCAACAACCCACCCCAATTTCCCCACAAGTAGGATCCCTAGAAAGGAGTACATTAGCCTCCGCCATAGATACAACAGATGAAGTTAGCATATGTTATGCCTCAACATATGTGGGGGAACACACTACCTAACCTTGTGCACTATATGAGAAAGTCAGTGACTACATGTACACTTTCCCAACAACCATTAGTTAGATATACCACGCCGCATGAAAACCTCTAATTATCACCTTATTTACAACTAAGAACCATACAATCATGATGCCTATAACCCCATTGGACTCACCAATTCCCCATCATGATCATATATTTCCACCATAATTCAATAGCCAAAACTTGGATATGATATACTACATTTACACTTCTATTGGCACATTGGCACATAAGCATGTCTCTTCAAATACTAACACTAGTAAGATCCATCAAAATTCAATGATAAAACCCACATGGTCATAATATCAATTAATTTATGCCATATCTAAATAAATAGTCTCCTCATGTGACATAAGTGGTAGACAAACCCAACCAATATCGACATCATCTAGTACATATGAGTTATTTCATATATATTATACATTCCAATTGGATGGATATATATTGGAGACCATGAATGTGTTATATTATCCATGGGAATCCATGCATCATCGATTGTGTTTTCTCCCAAAAATGTGTTGACAACAATAACCTCCCCATGAAAATGCATAATTGGGATGAATTTTTTTTTCCTACTCATACATGTAGATTGGTCCAAACATCTAATACTAGCTCTTGATGCACTCAAGGAAGGAAACGTGGCCAATATACCCCCTACCAACAAAGTAGACATTTCCATTACTCTAGGTAGAATTGAAAACATTCTCCTTGGATATTTTTTTCTACCATGGAGGTGATAGAGTACAAATATCTATTCCAATGGTTTTGAGATGTCTTTTCTTAGTCATATGTAGAAATGCCAAGACTAATCTGGCCATCTTCAAAATTGATATTGACACATGACTTGATACCCCTCCAATACAACAAAAACAAAAAACCCTTCATTTGTCAAAAATCTATCCTTCCATCGAAGCTTAAATTGACAAGCTTAGCAAAGCAAGGTTTATATGCCCTATTAAATATGAATCATGGGTATCTAACTCAGTCCTTGTAAACAAAAAACAGGGAATTATTCAGGTTTGCATGGATTTTAGAGACCTAAACTAATACTTTGATAAATACAACTTTACTACCCCATTCATGTAAGTGATGAATGCAGTTTCCACAAGTTCCTTTCTCTTATGAGTGGTTTCATTGTTATTAGAATTAGATTGGAATCCGCAATGAAAATCAATACAAAACCCCATTCACCATGCCATGGGGCATGTTCGCTTACCACATCACTCCTTTTGGTATAAAAAATGTTGGAGCTACATTCAAATGGGAAATGACCTACA
>LPNX010872751.1:0-29723 GCA_001517045.1 Pseudotsuga menziesii | reverse complement strand
TCTTACATTTGTTACAACACGATATCCATTTATAATGGAATGAACAATCACAAGAAGACTTAGATACACTAAAGAAGCCAATATCAAATGCCCTATTAATTAGCCCTCCATACTTTGACAAGGATTTTATCCTTTATATTTTAGCATTGTCGGTAGATATTGTCAGAGTGCTAGTCCAATAGGGGGAATATGGTTGTAGCTATGTCATATCCTATGTATGAAAAAACATGTTGTTCCCTCTCATTAGGTACAACCATGAATAAAAGTTCACCTTGACATTCATCCATTCATTACAGAAGTTATGGCATTACATCTTATTCTGAACAATAATAGTAGTGGAAAAATCAAGTCCTAGGAAATATATACCAAGCTAATGACTTATCAATGGTAAGTTGATTCGATGGTTTATGATTTGTCAATAGTTTGACCATGAATTTGAAACCCCAAAAATTTAGAAAGCACTAGTACTAAGTGCTTGCATCATTGACCTCCCGTTTAGCATAGCACACCCACCATTAAATGATAATTTCCCCGATGAACATCTATTCACTATTTCATCAAGAGACTATTGGTATGGTGACATACTAACACGCCTACACAACAAAAATTTTCCCCATTCTTGTCATGAGATAATTGTTGATGCATTTGACAATAGGAAACCTAATACTTACTCATAGGAGACATCCTTTATAGGCAATAAGCAGTAGGGAAAATTTTAAGGATCCACAATTTTCTTAAAGTGTAGAAACCTTGGTGAATCTTACTAATTCCTAAATTTTCAACCATAAAATGTTGGGCGATATTTTTCTAAAAAGCTTCAGATTTATAAGGATTTTATATAGTTTTTGGATAATTTTGGAAATTTTTAGAGAAATTGTTTTTATCCTATGGAATCTAGGAAATCAATTTACAAAAAAATGGAAATTGATGAAATGTTTTTTTGGAAATAAATGTAAAAAATTATCCTATGGGCTAAATTTCACCCCTAAAATTTTCCTTAATGAGTAGGTATAGTGTTACACTTATGTCTCACTCATGTAGATATGAAGCACGTCCTAAATGGCCATCATAGTGGTGAATGCAATGACCATTTATCAAGGATTACAATGCTTAGAAAATTGTCCATGCAAGCTATTATTCATTGTCTCTCTTCCACGATTGCATCAATTTTGTTAATATGTGTAGGAAATGCCAAATATTCACCTCTAAATGTGAGCTCCACAAGCTCCTCTTCCCCCAATTGTCATGGTTGAACCCTTTTGCAAGTGGGGAATCAATTTCATGACTTGTAACCCAACATCTGTAGATCTCCATTAGTACATCATAGTTGCTATCGATTTTTTCACGAATTGGGTTGAAGCTTTGTCAACCTATAATAATAAAGGTGACACTGTTGCACACTTATTCTTTAACCATATCATCACCCATTTTGAAATTCCCAAAAAATTGGTCTTAGACCATGTAAAACATTTTGAAAATGAGTTCTTTCAAGAATTGCTAGTACTTATAGGACTTACACATGAGTTTGCATCACCTTATTGTCCGCAATACAATTGGAAAGTTGATGCCATCAACAAAATCCTCAAATCCATGCCACAATGAACAATAAATAAGCACAAAACCAATTGGCACAGCATGTCATTTTTGGAAGTATGGGCATATCACACATCTATCAAAACTCACACATGAATCTGCATCACCTTATTATCCACAATCCACTTGGCAAGTTAATGCCATGAAGAATGTCCTCAAATCCATGCTACAATGAACAATGAATAAACACAAAACCAATTGGCACTGCATGGGGTTTTTTGCAGTATGGGAATATCATACATCTATCAAAACTGCCATAGGGTTCACACCTTTTCACCTCGTTCATGGGGTAAAAGCAATGTACCCATCAAATGTGATATACCAACCCTTTGGATGGAAATTGAACTACTCCCTAACAGTATGACATTATAGAAATGACTAATAACATTAGGGCCTCATTACAAAATAATGAAGCTATGAAAAATCAATAAAAAAACCATTACAACTGTGAGGATAAAATGCATATAGCATATGAAACAACCAACAAAAACCATAGTCCTATGAAAATAAGAAACTCTATGGTGAGGTCCATTTATCATCGAGCACTATTTGACCAAAGAGGCACATGTGACCACTTTCCCTGAGGGTGGCCTCTTCAAATACCTAGTCAATAAGTTATATTTGAATATATTCTACCCAAAATCACTCTCATAGGTCAATCAACCATGTAAATGAGCGGTAAATTATTCATGCTTTACATTCTTTTTTCGTCTAAAGAAAGACAAAAAAATATTAATGAGGCATATTTTTATGTTTTAGATGATTTGGCCATCAACATACCACATCATATTTACTGATGATGTTATTTGATGGATGCATAATATTGCATCAACAACCTAGGCTATACAGTCTCCATCACATACACTAATCCACTCATTCAAGCGGTGTGTGTATTGGATCAACCACCAATAATTAAGATGAGTATGTAGCTATCATCGGTTTGCTCATAAATGTGACACACATGGTTGGTCACACGTTTATGGCCTTCCCTGTCCCTCTGTAGACTCTTTAGACTCCAGGGACTGATATTATACTTTGATGTTTCCAATTTCATCCCTAAAAAACACATATTTATTGCTGTATGCGACTTTCAATCCCATACTCGGGTGTACACGCGAATTTTGACCTCAAACCCATGTACATCGGGATGTGTGCATAAATCCAAATATTTTTGGAGTTTTCCTTCATGTGTGTCTAAACCACTTGACTCTTGGCCTTCCATATGCCTCGAGATCACTCGGATTTGACCCTCCATTACCCATTTGGAGTGCTATATAAGGAACCCCTTGGTATAATTAGTGTTTCTCGGGACGCTCCTCTTACACGGGAGTTAAGCACAAGGCAGTGCATGCGATTGTGATTGGGATGACCCCTTGTCACTTTCTGTGAGTACCAAAGATATTTCTAGGATTGTATTCGTATATGGGGGCCTTTGAAGTATTGACTGGCTCACCCCTAGGGCACCAGTTGTGCTTTTGGGCTTCGAGATTCGCTACCCTGCCCATACAATTGATCCCTCCTGCGACTATCTGCCTGAGCATTGGTTAGTTTCCTTATCTAGGTTATTGAGGAGGTATTTGCAGAGGTTATTCTACATGTGTTCTAGCTATGTAGGGGTCGGACAACACAATCGCTATATGCGTTGAAGTTGAGGGCCACTATAATTGGTTACAAAACTTCACTTGTTGTGTATGGGAGTCTCAAGCCTCTCTTGGGCAAGACATACCTGCTTCATTCGGGAGATCACTTATCCTACCCTTGGTTTGCTTGTTGTTTGGCTTTATATTTTCTTAGGTGTATGCTCTGTGCACGCTAGTCTGCTTAGGGTTGCGTAGATAGATCGAGTCTTTTCTTTTTGTTGAGTCATTGTGGATCCGAGTGCCGCTCCCCGTCATTCTCTTCGTTTAGTAGGTATTTCGCCTTCTACGTCTCCTCCTCCCTTGGGAGAGAGAACCAAACAATCTGGGCAGACTAGTCATCACTTTGATTCACACATAGATCTCACCATGAGTCATCATGGGTCTGAGGTCCCGGAGCTTCCTCCTTCCCCTCCTCCGGTGGTGGAAGTTGAACATTCAAGAACATATAGAACTCCACCTGAGTCTGGTCCTTATGGGACTAGATTGTCACAAGATGATTTATCACAGTTTCCTTATTACATTAGCTCTGACCCCCAGTATTGGTTATATTATCCGAGTGAAGAGACTTGCCATGCACCTACCAGCATTGGCCACATTAGATATGGAATGCCTGTTATTCCTGATACCAGTTTGGTACCTCATGTTGAACCAGTTAGTGACCATGGTACTGCACCTGGGGGCACTTCCATTCCTTTCTATGCGGAGAGGTTTGGTGATAGTAGTCACATTGTACTCTTATATATTCGGGATTGCTATCTATATTTGCAGTCATATGCAGAGATTGATTATTGTACTATACTAATAGATGGCTTGTTCTTCCACCTGGTTATTCATCACTCCACTTTTGGGATGAATTTTATAATGTATTTCGTCCATCATGTTACCCCTCTGACCTCACACATTAGGGGGCATGTGTTATAGATGGTTTTACCACACATGGTTGATCACATGTTTATGGCCTTCCCTGTCCCTCTGTAAACTCTTTAGACCCCATGGACCGATATTATACTTTGATGTTTCCAATTTCATCCCTAAAAAACACATGTTTATTGTTGTACGTGACTTTTAATCCCATACTCGCCTGTACACGCGAATTTTGACCTCAAACCCACGCACATTGGGATGTGTGCATAAATCCAAATATTTTTGGAGTTTTCCTTCATGTGTGTCTGAACCACTTGACTCTTGGCCTTCCATATTCCTTGATATCACTCGGATTTGACCCTCCATTACCCTTTTGGAGTGCTATATAAGGAACCCCTTGGATACATTGAGAGGGAGGAATTGAAGAGCAATGAAAATATAGTCCATTGTTGCCATAGCTTGCATATACTTGAGTCTGCATCCCTTTGTCCCTTTGGAGCACTTTGTGTTCTTCCTAAGATTTCTTTTACTTGTGAGCTTGCTATTGAGAGATGGAGGATTGAGGTGGTGGAGGCCTAGGTGGGGGACTCGGTTTCTTCGATTTGCAGATGTGCCGACAGAGGTTGTCAGTTGTGTAATCTTTGATTTGATTAATAGAAATATATTTTCTTGTCCAATAATGTGCATTTGAATGAATATTGAATCCATGGATATGTTTAATTGCTTATACGTTGTTGATTATATATGCTAGAGTATATCTAACACCATATTATATAGCATGCTTTTCTTGTCTGTTGTTCTTGAGATAAAATTTCTAGCGCAAGCGGGATTGGAAAAATCTCAACGGGGATCTACTTCAACCGTCTAGAATAAGGTATGATTCGAGGTACCTTAGTGTTAGATGTTTGGTTTCTCTTGCATATTGCGAAGGGATTGATTTCTCATGTCTAGCTGTCTGTTGTGGTACACCCCAATCCATAGGAAGTTTCTCTCCGTAACACATGCAAATCAACCAGTAGCATTTATTTGGACCCTCATCTCCTGGTGGACGCCAAATTGCTTTGAAAATTGTACCTCCTTTCCAAGACTTTCTCACATGGTGGCTCTTCTTTAATTAACCAGCAACTAACTCGTCTCTCTCTCTCTCTCTCTCTCTCTCTCTCTCTCTCTTCTATAGCTAGATCTCCACATAGTGATTCCTTCAAATGCAATCTTCTCCTTCAATTTGGGGCCCATATTCTCCTTTTATGTTATGGAAGTCATACTATTCACACAAATCAAGGAGACAACAAACACAAAAAAATCACACATAGGTGAGATCACACTCTCATAATTTTGAGCTCTCTCGTGAGGGAGTTAAGCCCAGTTCTGCTCTAATAAGAAAATAAAATATGAGATATGAGACATTGTTTCACACACATAAAACTCTACTGAATAACTTAGTATTTACAATAGATTGTGACTCCATTATATAGAATTCACAAGTTGTTTTAAGATCTAACGTATTCTCAATATAGAAAGAGAGGTTAAGAGAATATCTAACCACACACCCAAGTAAGAAACTTAGTTGGAGAGATTCTCTCACAACTAATTGTGTCGAGAGGCGCTCTACAGCCCATTATAGGGGAGATCTTGTAAAGTTATGTAACGTTACATAAATGTCGGCCATAAGAAATACAGATTTTAATTATCTTCCAAAATAAATGTCTGCCACAAAAACAACCTAATATGAGGGAGATGTTGTAATGTTCCTACCTAACAAAACAATAAAAAAAAATTACAAATATATGATTCACTTATAATCGATCTAAAAGAAGTGCATTATCACCGATCAATTCAGGGTTTTTGTTCGTGGTGGTCATTGATCCCAGGGGTTTTAGTTATTACAATGGCAGGGAATATTGTGCAGATTGCAGAATGAATGTAAGGCTTCTTATCAACAAGAAAGATCGACGGGTCGTCTACTTAGAGGCAGGCAAGGACTTCGTGGATCTTCTCTTGACTTTTCTTTTGCTTCCCACCAGTGCCATCTTCATAATTCTGCCAAAACATGGCACTGCGTCTTCAAATTCATGACAAGCTGGATGCAACCTATATGATTACTGATAAATCCATTTTGCTGAAACCTGACGTAGAATCCACCCCCTTCAACAATTTTCCATTACTCCAATATTCTAATACTCCTCGTTACTACTATGCATGCTGCAGCACGTCAAGTTATGGAAGTTGCACACAACACCAATTAGTACCCAAGTAGGGCGGAAATTCACCTATGGCCAGGAAATGAAGATTCGTCTCTAGTTAGCTAATAATGTCTCGTCAGGTTCTTCTTCTTCTGCGAATAGCGGGAGCCTTCCAGGGTACGTGAAAGAGGCCATTAAATATATAATAACAGATGACTTGAATATCCTTCCAATTTCCACTATTACTAGCATCACTGAACTGAATAAAGTGTAAGTAAAAGACATAAGTGAATTGCAGGAAGAGATTGTAACAGTCAATTCTGAGAAGGTAAGAAATATTCAGTTACTCGTTAGTGTTTAAATAGTGTTGCATGCATTTATATTGAATTTGTAGGCTTGAATTTACCAAGTTTAATACTGATTGCAGGTTTTGGAGTTGCTGCCAGCGTCTCTAACTTCCCAGACAGCCTTAAACGATGTTTTCTCTGCGAGATCCCCATCTGTCTAAGGGTGAAGGAGAAGGAGAAGGAGAGGTGGAGTAGGTCTGAATTGACGATTCATCTTTCCTATGTTAGTGTTTGGGTCGATTCGTAGTTAGGGTTTGGGTAGATGATTCATATTTCGTAGTTAGGGTTTGGGTTTAATTGAGTGGATGTTATTTTGAAACGTTTTTAATTTACGGTTTTATCTATTGACTCAATGTTAACTATGATTTAAAAGGAAGAAGCTTTGTTGGTGGTAAGATAATATTAGTTCATGTTATGAACATTGTTGGAATGGAGAAGCTTTGTTGGTTGTAAGATAACTTTAGTTCATTGCATTGAGAGGCCTTTTACATCTCAGTATGGGGGAGATCTTGTAATGTTCCTGCCTAACAAAACAATAAAAAAATAAAAATTTAATTATCCTCAAAAAAAAATGTGGGTAAAAAAAAAACACAATATGGGGGAGATGTTGTAATGTTTCTACCTAACAAAATAATAAAAAATAAAATAAAAAAATTGAATTATTAGCAAAAAAATGTTGGCCTTGCACATGGTTTTAAAACCATGTGCAATGCCCTCCAAAACCATGGCGTTGCACATGGTTTTAAAACCATGTGCAAGGCCTCCTTAAAAATCCATGGTTTTATTGTACATGGTTTAGGAGGGCCTTGCAAATGGTTTAATACCATGTGCAAGGCCTCCTAAACAACCATAGTTGTAGGAGGGCCTTGCATATGGTTTTAAAACAATGTATGGGGAAATGTTGTAATGTTCGTTCCTAACAAAATAAAAAGAAATAATAAATAATATATGTCTGGCATAAATAATATTAAATATTAATAATAAAAATATTATATGTGGACCTTAAATAAAAAGATGTGTCTTTTGGTTTGAATCAAATGAATGGCTATATATAGGACATACCAAAGTTGATAGTTCATTAAGTACAACACCTAAGAAGAGGTTGGCACCTCGAGAGATTTGATCCCTGTGGACGAGGCTTGATAGAGCCTAGGATTTGGATCTACACTAGTTATCTAACAATCTAAAGTATAGAATAAAATAAACATAATATCTAACAACATTACAAAAATAATAACATTTTTGTTTGTATAAAAAAATAAAACTAAAAAAGCTATTATACAATATCTCTTTTAAAAAAAATAAAAAAAAATCATCCAAATACATTCAAAGTGACCAAATACTTTACAAAAATCAATTTATTGATATAAGCAAATTTGTTTAGCTTTAAGATAAAATTTAATCCATTAATTATATTTAAACATAAAAACATAAGTTGTTCATATTTAAACATCTTTAACATTATACATTTTTTTTATATTGTATCTTTCTCATTAATAACGGCATCATGCAAACATTGCTCCTATATTAGTTTTCTTTTTAAAATTAATTTTAATTTCTATATATCTAAATTTTTGTAGATGGCTATTATTTCTCTTTTATATTGTTTTTTATGGAAGTAAACCTTTTACCTTACTATTTGCACGCGATCGGACGGCTTGGTTTGCGTAAACTTTCACATCACGCGTTACTGATCGTCCCATCGGTGCAAATAGTCGAGTAGAAAGTTTACTCTTTTTTTATGTATATAGATTTTTTTATACATTAGCATTGGCATTGATGTTGAACAAAGTCATACATTTATTATCCCACATAGGGCTTTTAATTTCATTCCTTTATGAATAGTTATTTAGCAACCACCGATTTCAATTTTGTTTAAGGGCAAAAGAATTAAATATATTGGCATTGATGGTAAACAAAGTCATGCATTTTATACATTGGCATTGTTGGTAAACAAAGTCATACATTTTATTCCTTTATTTAATAGTTAATTAGCAACTATGTGAGTTTGCTTTCAATTTTGTTTAGAGTGAAAAATAATTTAGCAAAATTTTTAAAACATGAGATCATGTAGAATTTGTATGAATTTAATGGTTTTTTTAAATGGCTTTGAAATAATTTATAACAAATTTTTATTTAATTTTATATGGATAATATGAATTTATAATTATAATTAATTTGTAAATTTATATAAATAAATAAATGTTGTTTTTGAGATTTTTTTTTTGAATAATATTAATATCTCTTAATATTAATTTCGTGGGTGGTTAGAAGGAATGAATGTTATTCTCCACACCCAAGTTCAATTTTTCTAATTAACATGTATATTCTTGTTTAGTCACTATGAATATATAATTTATGAATGAATATAAACTTCATTCTTATATATAACATTGGCGAAAATAAAAAATTAAAATATAACTATAAATACATCCATCTAATAGATACATAGTTTTGACGAAACAAATAACTACAAAATAAAATTTAAAATACAAATAAAACTAATAACAATATTCCTCCACACCATTTACTCCACTCAATTAACTAAAATACAACATTTGTAATTTTTTTTGGTAAGTCAATACAGCCATGAATATTCTCCGTCAAAAGCAATCCAAATCCATTTAGAAACGTTTGATTAATGATTTCAAAAAAAAGTTGGAACATGTCAGTCCATTAGTGGCAAATAAAAATGGAGGAAACCCCCTTTTAATGTATGGTGAGGAGCTTCCATTGTTTATGGCTAATTTTTTTTGTAGGCACAATGCCAATCACACCAAGATCATTAGCCATAGGTTTTTGATGCCAGTGTTGGTATATATGCCCAAGTTCCAACCTTCTCCATCCAGAATTTACAGCTTTTTTGGTTTACTTATGGATACTTTTTTGGTTTACATAAGAATAAAAATAAAGTTTAGTTTGATATAACTCCCTATTATCATTTATGCTTTGGTATATATGCCCAAGTTCCAACCTTCTCCTTCCAGAATTCAGAGCTTTTTGGTTTACTTATGGATAACGAGCACAAGGAAGCTGGGAAGGAGTTACGTGCTAAAATATTTGCAGAAATTGAATGAATGCTTAAACAATAAACGGGTATAATGGAGAATTAAATAAAGATGTTCCGCTGAGGTCGAATACTTATTTTCTTGGTTGAGAATACTTTTTAACTCGGGGATAGGTTCACGTTCAAACAACAGGGTGGTGGGTGTTTCGTATGACATCTCTATAGGAGTGAGTGTAGCCAATAACCTTACTACACAGAGGATCAATCCCTTTGGAGATTCAAAACTACTGGACTCTAGCCCCCAATGGCTATCATGGCAAAAAAACCCGTGTTCCAAAATAAATAATGGTGAAATTTCTGCAAAAAATAAACCAAAGGATAACATGGTAAAAAACTCTTGTTCCAAAATAAATACTGGTGAGATTTCTGCTAAAAAAATAACCCAAAGGATTACTAACTGGGAGCGTTTGGCTACTAGATTGTTTGCATTCGTAAGGAAAGCCCTAGCTACTAGAATGCTTGGTTCGATGGCTTGGCTTGGTAGGTGAGAGAGTTTGCCTCGAAAGATTGTTTGGATATATTATGTTATTTTCATTTTGCACTCGGTAGTTCTTAAAGAAATTTGATTTACAGATAATACTCTAGTAAAATTATCCAAAACGCCAAAACACAGTGAATCTCTCACTGCAAATGGCAAGTGTCTACAAATATTATTTTCAGATTGTTATTGTATGTATTTATATTCTCAACATGAGTTTAAATATATATACATTACATAAAATATACAGAAAATCACAGTATATTTTAAACAAATCAATATACTTTTAAATAAATTAATAGATATTTAAACAAATCTTTAAATTTAAACTAAAAAAATTCTACAAGCACTACCTTTGAATCTTGATAATGCTTTCCAAGAGTGTGTCCAGAGTCCTCCAACTTTTCAAGGGTTTCTATGGTCCAGCTTCAGCCTTCCAAGTTCAACTTCCAAGCCCACTCATACTGTACTATAATAATAAGACAAAAATATTGATATTACTAATTTACTAGTAATATAAATTTTAGTAATTGTGTTGTCTTTTAATAATTGTGTAATTGTGTTGTCTTTTTAAAAAGAATAGTAATCTAATGAAGTTTTGAAAATTTTATTGCTTTTCAAAGATAAAGTTTAATGATAAATTCACCCTTTCAAAAAAAAGTTTACTAAAATTTTTTAAGTCCCATGACAGTCATTTTGCCAGTCAAATTCCAACACTGCCTGCCACGTTCATCCTCTGTTTTTGCGTGTTCTTTTGGTCTTTTCTCTGCATCGATTGTTTTTTAGAACTGTTACTAAGTACAAGCGGTAGACGAGGCTGCTCTCAAGAATCGCACTGGTAGACCTGATTTTCTTGCAGCACAAATCCTATTCATAGTTTCCTCCTTCCCTTGGATTGAGACAGTTCATCCATGTTTGTTTTCTAATTTCATGGTAGGTATAAACCTAATATTCTGGTCCCTATCAAAACAATATTTAGAGGAGCACCTTGGCGATTAAACGATGGCTAGCCAAATAGAGACAGACAGGATTTAACGATGTAGTAATTAGAAAAAAATTACTTACTGCAATAGATTTATTTTCTGTGGGCTATGGAATTTTTCAAATTATGTCTTGGATTTTGTGGGTTTCGGTAATAGATTTTTTCTGTGGGTTATGGAATTTCCCAATTTATGTTTTGGGTTTTGTGGGTTTTGATTGATTATGGGTTTGGGTGTTTTCTATTTTCAGTGCACACAAATTATCATTTTTTCGGTTGTAAGATCGAAACTACATTCAACCATCAATGCTCAGTGGTTTCCCAGCGATTCATGTTAGTTTCTCAGAAATTCAGAGAAAATGGATTCGCTTATGTTATCTTGCCTTGCCTGGAATCTCGCGCAACCGAGATTAGTTTGCCTCCAGAAGAAAATTGAATATTTTTACCAAAATACTTCGAGCAAAGCATCTGTTAAACCCACTCATTTTTACTATATTTAATCACATGGAGCGGTTTAGGGATTTTAAGTTTTATTGTATGTACAATTGTTTCCCTGTATATTAGAGATTAAGTGCCTAAATGGAAATCCTAACTCTGTTTCTTTTTCTGTTGTTACAACTAATAAAATGGAAAACAATATGCGGCTCCGACAATTGTCTATTGTCGCAGCAAGAAATTACACGCCAGAAGAAAGAAACATGCTGGAAACCTTAAGAGGTTGCACAAGGAGCCATCATCTCACCAAACGAGTCTCAAATCTCTATTAAACGGTAACCACTTTAAGGCCATATTTGCTTTGGACTGGTATTTTTCAAGTGTGGATTTTGAAAATAAAATATCAGTAGTGGTGGATTGCTGACAGATGTTTGGAGCCCCTTTCTACTGGCGACTGCGAATTCCTTAATCCAAGCGATGGACCACCTGTACATAATTATACACACAATTATAAGCCTCATGGAACAATCAAATCTTAATTGTAAAGAATTTTAGTGAAGGTATTGCTTTCATTTGTAGAATTCCTGCAATGCTGACTAAACGTTCTTCCCAGGAGGAGCTCAAATTTGAGAGGTTTCTTTCATACTTTTTTTTCTTTTTTTAAGGAAATTTAAAGGATTTAGTTTTGCTCCCAATGATCCTGCAGACTCATCGAGTCTGCGAATCACCGATCAGCTTTCTGAGGTCAGTCGTAGACTAATCTTGCTATAGTTCTAGTTTCTATCTCTAATGTTCTTTGAATTATAGATGCGCAGAAACCTTATAGCTTTACTCTAAATTTTGTAAACATGTTTTTAACATCATACTTAGATCTTTATTCTTATGATCACGTGAACGAATTTCCTCCCCAAGTCGCAGATCAGCTATCCTTGCAAGACTTATATTAGTACATGGCATGAAGTGAAAAGAATTGGCAAGCGTTGGATGCAATTTGAAAGTTCTGTAATTAGGTGGTGATTTGTTGGAAATGCTGCCAAGGATAACTGACTCAATTGGCGAGTTGAGAATATCGTGTTGTGGAGTAGAATACTTACAACGATCGCTTCTCTAGATGAATAGGCTAGAATCTTTAGAAGTATGGCAATGTCATGTCCAAAAAAAATCCATTAAAAAGAAGTTGAAGGAGAAAGAGAGACAGAAGGGGAAACGAGATCGAATAAATTGAACTCTTCCAATGGCATATGCATGTTTGCCTTCAAGAGCTTACAACTGTTCTTCACTGAAATAAGGGAGGTATATTTTGATGAGGGTGTTTTCCCTAACCTTCAACAACTAACCTTGATTGATTGTTATGAATTGAGGTAGATAGGAGGGCTCTATGGTCTGACAAAACTAACAGATCTCAGCATTAGCGACTATGCAATAGATGAGTTCTTTGGTCTTCAAACGTTGACTTCCTAGTTGAGGTTCCAGGCTGGAACATTTGTCTCTTTGGAGAAACTGAATATCAGTGGGCTTGGGAAGAGGGTTGGGGCAACTTACAAAACTTTGAGAACTAAATTTTAGCAAATGCTGCTACGAGTTACAAGAGTTGTTGGGTGTGGAATATTTGATGTCATTAGAGATTATCAATGCTTGTGAATGTCCAAAACTGCAGTGGAGGGATGGAATCCTTGAGCACTTGTGCCAACAATTAAATGAAGGCTTAAAATATGAAGAACAAAGAAAAATATTCAGTTGCCTGGAGTTTCTGCAATTTCTGTGTTGACAGTACTGTTTGATGACACTAGTCCATGGAGTTGGTTAAACCCTAGACCATTTGCACCTTTCACCCGAGTTTGGTCGGTATCCGGCAACACTATTTGATGTTGAAAATGAGATTTTCAGTGTTCAAATTGCAATTCTTATTTCAGAAGTGGATTCAGGATGCTGGACTCGAGGTATACAATTCCAATCACTAAAAACTATCATTTGAAAAATTTCTGCCACTAAAAACTACCATTTGAAAATTTTCTGCCACATTTTGGCTAAAAACTCACTGGATTTCGAGTGCAAATGGTCTAGAGTTTAGCTTACACCCTAGCCCATAGGAAGAGAGATTTCATTTTTTTTTGTCATATTGAATTAAAACTCTGGTATTTTGTGTTTGCAGGTTTATGGAGATAAACTCACAGGTCATGGAAATGGCATCAATGAAACCTCCTTCTGTCCTTCTATGACACACGTCAGAAATGCTATTGCTTCCTTCTATGGTTACTTCCTTAAACGGTCACGTGGATCAACAAGCTGCGATCCGTTCCTACTTTCCATTTTCCTAATCAAAATCTTTGAATGGTTATGGGATTTCTATGCATAAATTCCATTGTGAAGAGGGATGGAGGAGCTTTTATTTTACTGGCCCTGCTAAAACTTAATTCATGGTTTTTCATTATGAAAAAGGAAGATGGCGCTTTGATTCTTGTGACATTCTTACACGTAAATTTTGGAGCTTGATTCAAGGTTGTGGCCTTCTTATAGATAAGGTTTGGAGCTTAATTCAAGGCTTTTCATTTTGGTTATTTTATCACCAAATTCTATTTTAATGATACAATGTTTCTTTCTTTACCAACCAGCCCACTACCATCGACTGTTAGTCACAGGAGATCATGGGAGATCATGGGCATATTGCAAGTTGCATTGCCTGGAGGAGCTTCCTTCCATTCTTTTAAGCTGAATCATGCATACTCTACATCCAGTGCCCACTTATGTTTTAATGGATTTGATTAGATGGAATCTGAAACAACCATTCACTTTGATGGAAGGTGCAAATCAACCATGGAGCCTTGGATCTCAATCCTCTTTACATTCACTCTGCTCGAAGGTGCAAATCAACCATGGAGTCTTGGATCTCAATCCTCTAAACATTTACATTGTTGCTTTTCATGTTTAGAATAACAATTGTGGGTTTTCATATAACTTGGTAGATTTTTATTTCTTGGTATAATGAAAATTGCTCCTTGAGAGTAATAATGATTACTGTGGTTTTGTTGGAGTTTTGCCCATTGATGTGCTTTTGTTGGAATTGTGTTATTTGTCTGGTAATTATTATGTTTAAATGAAAGAATAATATTCTAGTAAAAATATATTGCTGTAATATCCGAAACTCTTCTCCATCAGTGTCCTTGTCCTTGCTCTTCATGAAGTTGAGGTGTTCCAAAATAAAATAAATTAAAGAGCTATAGATACAACATTGAGCAAATGTTCACCATGAGGATATCGCAGACCTTGCCTGGTGCAAAAGAAAGTTTAGGATCATTTCCACCCTCCCCATTTCCATTTCCATTTTCATCTCCATAGTAAATCCAATAAAGAAACTACAACAAGAACAACCACAATTTAGGATTTTGTCCCCATTTTCCATGACGTCATAAACCTTTTCAATCATGCACCTGGATTATTCTCCAAAAGGACGATGGTCGAGAAATAAGGGTGAGAAGGGGGTTCTCAACAACGGAACTCCTCAAAATGCCTAGAATTTTTCGTTAAAAAATCCTTTTGATATCGATATCCACTTGGTAAGAATTCCTATCATAAAAAGTTTAAAATGGTTTAGCAGCCTTTATTGTCCAATCTCTTTTTTCTTAGTCTAATAAATCTTTAATGGTTGACCAACTTCCCAAGTCTGAACCGCTGAGTTTAGATTTCTTAGATGCATAGCTATAGCCACACCAAAACTCTGAGTTCAGAAAAGAAATTATTATGGTTATTTTCTGTGGCAAATCATAAATAATTTAAAGGCTTCTGTGTTTTTGTTTTTATAAAAACAATAAAATAGTGGTTCAATTGGACATTTCACTATTCCTATGTATGTTATATGAATTAGCTTGGTTGCTCCAACTTCCAGTGTATATTAGCAAACATTTGCTCTTTCTCTCACCATTTTCTTAACAGCTTATCAAGTTATCTGTCTTCCGTGTGCAAGGCGTTGATGCTAAGGGCATCTTTTATATGAGATAGATTGCTAAAGTTGATGCCTTGGCATATCAATACGGTCAAAACCATAAGGCACATATTTGATTGCTGGTAGAGGATATATTGGCCTAGAGGTGGTTGTAGTTTTAAAAGTGGACAAATATAAAGTTAAAATGGTATACCCGGAACCATGGTTAAAATGGTATACCCTGAACTGTGGTGCAATAAGTTTTTTAATTATACAAAATCATTGGATTCTTCATTAAGTTTTTAGTTCAGGATGTCAATATCATCATTTCCTATAGTTATATCTTTAATTTTCCAATGATCCTATAGTTATATCTTTAATTTTCCAATGATCCTACTTTGGTATCTTCTTTTGCAGTGCTGTGTCTTTTCACTAAAGAAAACTATGGACATTATTAAGGGCTACTACAATAGTTTAAATTTTATTAATCTTATTAGTGTGTTTTTGTTTTGTAAATATAAAAGATACAAAATGATTGCCCTTCACATTATCTTATTTGCCTAAAAACCCTTGAGATAATTATTTAATATCATAATTTTATTACTATTTTTTAATATACATAAAGATTTATATTTATATCAAAACGGTTAGCTATAAATACTTATATTTAATGTAATATTAAAAAATCTACTAAATATGAGAAAAAGAGAGAATAATATTTAATACAATATTTAATGATAATTTCTCATTAATTTATTCTCAATATTTTTTTTTTGCATTTGTACATGGTTGGCAAAAAACCTTTGTTGATTTCAATTTAAATAAATATAAATACAAAACTTTAAATATATACGTTACCATCAACAATCATCTCGCTGTCATTTTTTAATAAAGACAAATGTAATCATTTGATTCTTATGGATCAATAATTGGATTGTGGGGATGAAAATTCACTTGGTTTAGAAAGTACTTTTCTTTAGGAAGAAACCGGTTTTTTTAATATTATATGTTTTAAATATTATATTTTTTTTATTTTAATTTTAAAATGTTTAATTATTTTTATATTTTAGAAAAAATATTTTTATTTAAAGATATAATAATACATATTTTTTCTATAAAATATATAATAATAATATTAAGTTATAGACTTTTTTTTTTCCAAATGTGGTTCACACAACTCATCATTCACAACATTTATTACAAAGGGCTCCATAAGAGCATCATGTCACTTACAAGAGTAGAACTTGGGTGGGGAGGGTAACATTCATTCCTCCCAACCACCCAAACTACATCCATTTGACACATATTAAGTTATAAACTTTGTATTTAAGAAAATGTTAAGTTTTAAATTAAATACAATTTTATGTATTTAATATAATAAATATATTTTTTATATTTGTGGTTAGCTTTAAAACTATTTTCTTAAGAAAATAGTTTTAAAGTTGAATTACATTATTTTATAAATAAGAGTAATTTAAAGTCTACATTCTTTGTAGTGAGAATTTGATGATTTTTTCACCACAAATCTAGCTAAAATTACTAAAATGGTAATTTTGGGTTGCTGGAATTGTAAATCGAGTGCCCCAGTGGTAATCAAAGTCACTCAATCTATTCCTAAAGTCAAAATTGCATTCCCAAAATCCAAATTACAATTTTAGTGATTTCTCCATCCCCTCATTTTGAAAAAAACTTCAAGTAAATGATCTAAAGTTTAAATCATTCCTTTTGTTTGAATACATTGTTTTCATGTGGATTAAAGTATATATATATAGTCTTGTTTATATGTTATAATTTTTATGAAAATTTTATGTATAAAATCTTGTCTATAGATGTTATGTATGCATAGTTTTTTTTTAAATAGAAAGTTATTATACTCTAATCTAATGTAATTTAACATGTTATTAGCTAATTATAACCATAATAAAATAATACATTTCCAATAATATATAAGATTTTTTTTAATGTTTAACGATAAATAAAAAATAACATTCTTATATATTTAGGATATAGAATACAATGTTAATTTAAAAAAATACCATAATACCTTATATGATTATTATTTTTATATATTATATAGATATTGCATCTAAAATGTTAATATAATATTATTTTATATATTATATAGATATCACATCTAAAATGTTAATATAATATTAATAAATAGAACTTTTCAAGAACAAGAAGAAATTATTGAAAGAGTGTTTTCTTGTAAGAGCTTTAAAGTTTACGAGAATCCAATTTCTTAATGAAACTTATTACAATTTAATGGACTTTATCATATGATAAAGTACAATACCACATGTCATCTATTATCTTCTTTCCAATTGTGCTATCAATTAGCATAGTTCCTTTTTGCATTGTTGCAATTTAATGAAGTACAATGGCACATGTCATCTATTATCTTGTGTCTAATTGTGCTATCAATTACAATAGTTTCTGTTTGCATTGTTTCCAAGTGGTTGGAGTCCTTTTTTACATGGTTTCTCACATAAATGAGCTTCATTGAAGGAAGTTGGAGTGTTGTGGTTCTTTCCTCTACTTTGTAAGGAGGTTTTAGCTTATATTAAAGAATATCTATGTATATTAATTTCATATACATTTTATATGAAAGTTTTTTGAATATTTGTATTTTTTTTTGGGTATCAAATCTACATTTACCTCTTAAATATTCATATTATATTTACAAATATTTATCGAATACTTTAATTAACATATGTGTTGATATGTGTGTTTTAAAAGGGCTCTATCTAAAATATGGAGTTTTGAATAAGATCAACCTATTTTTGCTAACAACTACTTGAAAATTTTACATTAGAAACTCTAACATTTAGAATTACCTGTAAAAACTGCTATAAATCTTTAAATATTAAATCAGTGTAATATCATCTCTTTTTTTATTTGTTTAATATCACTATTTTGATTTGTTTAAAATAATGAATGCCCATAAATCATGATTTATGAGTTTTATTGCACCTTTTGAAGCAATTTTGAAGCAATTGCTAGTTACAGGCCAATTAACTTATGCCATCTTTTATTTGATTTGGTCGTGTGGGAATGACTCCCCATATGGAGATATAACTTGAATGTCTAGTAAATGAAATTCGTATGTCTTACGTCTATAGTCTAACCCCATCCCTAACCTTAACCTCAACCCTACCCTAACCCAAACCCAAACACAGATCAAGATGAACGTCAAAGGTACCGTACGACGCAGGCACTGTGAGATTTCAAATTTAATAGACATCATCTGCATTGGAAACTTGTGCTTAGGGTTGTGGTTGTGTGACAGCGTGTAACCGGATTTGAAATTTCAATAACCGGATCTGAAATTTCAATAACCAGCATTGAACCGTTTGAATTGGTTTTAGAATTGTAATTGGGATTTCTTGATGTTTGTATTTCGCTGGTGCAGAGAGAGCGCAGAGAACCACGAAGCATGCAACCAAGAAGAGCCGTGAACGGACTGGAAAGCTCTCTAGAAGAACTGAGGTAGTTCTGGATAAAGACTAGAGAGCTATTTAGAAGAGCCGAGAGCCGAGATTTGAAAAAGAGCAGAGTGGAGAGTTTTCTAGAAGCGCGGACTAGAGATCTTTCTAGAAGAGCAGAGAGCCGAGGTAGCTCTGGATAAAAAAGGATAAAGACGGAAAGCTCTCTAGAAGATCCGAGATCTGAAAAAGAGCAGACTGGAGAGCTCTTTAGAAGAGCCGAGAGCCTAGATAAGAGCTTTCTAGAACAGCAGAGATGCTCTCTGGAGAAGAGCTGAGAGCCGAGATAGCTCTGGAAAAGAGCTGAGAGCCGTGATAGCTCTAAACAAAGACTTGAGAGCTCTGGAGAAGAGCTGAGAGCTGAGATAGCTCTGGAAAAGAGCCGAGAGCCGAGATAGATCTCGAAAAGAGTAGAGAGCGGATAAGAGGTTTTCATTTTCATTTTACAAGAGAAAGAGAAAACAGAAGGCAGGACTGCGGAGAACGGAGAAGAGGATTTGCAACCGAGTTAGTTTTGGATTTTTTTCTTTCTTTTTTATGAAAAGCATGGCCATGCTTGTGTTTACCTGTTTCTTTCTTGTTTTTTTTGTTTCTCAGTTTAATTGTTTAATTTCTGTTTCTTTCTTGTTTTTTTTGTTTCTCAGTTTAATTGTTTAATTTTTTTTTATATTTTTTTTCTTTGTTTTTGGGGTTCTGTTTGGATTATGGGGAGGGAGTGAGAAGATGATGATGATTCCAGCGATTTGGCCGGCTGATAAAATGAGCAGAGAACGTTAGCAGCTATTTGGCCGGTTATCAGATCAGATCAGATGAATAATGGCATTGTGAGTATTATTCATATAGTCTTATTCATATTGTGAATATTATTTATTTTATTTTGGTTTCCAGTGAAGAGGAAAAGCTACAGGACCATAAGCGAGCTGTTTATTTCACCAGATTCACACGTCGTCCTGAGCAGATTCTGAGGAAGATATGAGACTTCCAAGAGGGCTCAGCCTCAGCTGAAGGTATCTTGTCAAAGAAGAGTGTGCCGTCTTAGAGGGCTTAGCCTCAGCGAAAGGTATCCGGCCAACGAAGAGTGTGCGGTCTGAGAGGGCTCGGCCTCAGGCTCAGCTGAATGTATCCCGCCAATGAAGAGTCTGCAGTCTGAGTGTGGGATCTCAGAGGGCTCAGCCTCAGCCAATGAAGGTAACACTTCAGAATTTACATTTTTTTTAAATTTATTTTATTTTTTATTTTTACGTTATATTATAAAATTATTCTTTGGTTTATACTTTTAATATGTTTAAATGTATATTATATATTTTTTTAAATTATTCTTTGGTTTATACTTTTAATATGTTTAAATGTATATTATATTTTTTTAGTTCTATATTTTTTTATGTTATCTGTTCACAAACAAAATGAAATTTGAAAGATAGGTTTACATGATTACAGAAAAAATAGTTGAAATTGTTCAGGTTTAATGGTTGTTTTTTTTTCATTAACTATTTTTTTTTATGAGTTACTTTTCCAGGAGAGCTTTATTAGTTATTTAAAGGTTTCTTACATAATTTGGTTTGGTTTCTTTATTGCTTTACTTGCACAAGTTGATTTGGTTTCTTGATTGCTTTCTTTTAATTGACTATTAGTATTTTATTTTTATTTTTTATTATTCTTTTATTAGCTACTTTACTAACATATTCTGGTTTGGTTTTATTATCTGTTTTTTTTTCATTTACTATTTAGTATTTCAGGTTACATAATTTGGTTTGGTTTCTTAATTGTTTTTTATTATTATTCTTTCATGAGCTACTTACTTGCATAATTTGGTTTGGTTTCTTTATTGCTTTCTTTTGATTTACTATCAGTATTTCAGGTTTACATAATTCATAATTTCAGATTTACATAATTCATAATTTGGTTTCTTTGGTTTGTGTTGTAACAATTATTTAACACTTTTTATAAATCTGTTTTTAAATTATTTTTGGGTTTATAAGTTTAATATGGCTGAATTTATATTTTATTTTTTTAATTTATATAAAGTATTATATAAGTTTACATTTTAATATGGCTGAATTATTTCATCAAATACTGGTTTTCATAATTCGGTTTCCATGTTTTATGTGTTGTGACAATTATTTCTGTCTTATAGATGTGTTTTTAAATTATTTTTGGGTTTATAAGTTTAATATGGCTAAATATACATTATACTTTTTTAGTTTGACTATGAATTTTGATGTGTTTTTGCAGGTGTGGAATGCATATGAAAGCATGGTTAAGACAAAAGGTAGTTGTTGTTGAAGTACATGACAAATGAAGATGCTTAAGGTATCATTGAAGAATAAATTAATTGTTATTTATTATGGATTATATTTCAAAGAAATTTTAGTTTTATTTTATTATTATTTAAAAAACAATATGAATTATTAATTGCTAATATTTTTGGTCTCCCAGATAATTGAAGTGGAAGATGCATAAAAAGAAAGATGGAAAATGCTTTTTCAATATGTGAAAAAAGCAAATGGAAAATGTTTTTTCAATGTGAAAAAACAAATGGAGAATAGCTGAAGGAGTCTTTTTAGTAATTAGAGATATTATTTTTGTAAATTGAATATTATTTGTACCACCACCAGAAACATATATATTAATAAAAAAAAATTTTTTTTTTGGAGAAAGGGCTTTTGCCCTTTCTCAAATCTCTGGAGGATAGCCATGGCCAAAGCTATCTTTGAGAAGTCTTCTTTTATTAAGTTTTAGATATTTTTAGTTTTTAATTTAATGCATGCCTTTATTTCAAATGAAATGATTTTCATAAAATTTTAAAATTAATATAATAAAAGTAATAATTTTAATGTGATCATATTATTTTTCATTTTTCATTTTATTTAAAATGCAAGTTAAATATGTTTGCATAATTTGTGGGTTGTTTAATTAATCAAATAAATATTTTTATTATAAACATTACATTTGCAATATTAGTTTTTAATAATTGGTGGTTTGTTTAATTTAATTAAATAAAAAATAATTTTATTATAAATTATATTTACAACATTTTTTTATATACATTTCTTTCAAAACATTATATACACTACCTTTGCAACATTATTTTATATACATTTTTTTCATGACATTATATACACTACATTTACAACATTTTTTATATACATTTTTTTCATGACATTATTTATAGACACTACATTTGCAACATTTTTTTATTATACATTTCTTTTAATAACATTATATACATTATATTTACAACATATTTTTTATACATTTCTTTAATAACATTATACACACAACATTTGCAACATTTTTTAATAATTTTTTATATTTTTTAATTATTTAATTAAAAATTAACAATTTTTAAACATTAATTTCTATAAATTCTGAGTTGGCAACCTTTTATTATATACATTTTTTTTTCACAATATTCTAATATTTCTTTTATTTTATAAACATTACAGTTACAACATTTTTTATATACATTTTTCTTACAACATTCTAATATTTCATTTATTTTATAAACATTTCATTTGCATCTTTTTATGTACATTTCTTTCACAACATTACATACATTACATTTGCAACATTTTTTTAATTATTTAAATAAAAATAATAATTATGAACATTAATGTAATTTAATAGTTTGCAACATTTTTTTATATACATTTCTTTCATACAATTTAATATTTCATTTATTTTATAAACATTACAATTACAACATTTTTCTTATATACATTTTTTTACAACATTTCAATATTTCACTTATTTTATAAACATTTCATTTTCATTATTTTTAATATTAATTATTTTTCACAAAATTCTAATAATAATTTATTTTATAAAAAAAATCATTTCTACCATATCTTTTATTTTATAAACATTACAGTTACAACATTTTTTATATACATTTTTCTTACAACATTCTAATATTTCATTTATTTTATAAAGATTTCATTTGCATTTTTTTTATGTACATTTCTTTCACAACATTACATATATTACATTTGCAACAGTTTTTTAATTATTTAAATAAAAAATAATAATTATGAACATTCATGTAATTTAATAGTTTGCAACATTTTTTATATACATTTCTTTCATACAATTTAATATTTCATTTATTTTATAAACATTACAATTACAACATTTTTCTTATATACATTTTTTTACAACATTTCAATATTTCACTTATTTTATAAACATTTCATTTTCATTATTTTTAATATTAATTATTTTTCACAAAATTCTAATAATAACTTATTTTATAAAAAAATCATTTCTACCATAAATATCACATTTAAAATTTTATATAATATAAAATACAAAATTATAGTTTAATAAAATAAAAAAATAAAAAATATAGTTATGTTCGTTATGTGGTGTTGTGTTCTCGTTATGTTGTGTTGTGTTATGTCGTGTACAATAATTGTACACCACATATATATTGATGTGAAACTTTGTATTTGATATTGGTTGAAAATTTAAGATTATAAAAATTTATTTAAAATAACAACTTATATTTGAAAATGGAAGTTAATATTTCTAATTGAATACAAATTATGTATGTTACAAATATATGTATTTTTTTTCATTTCTATTTTTATAATTTCAATATAATTAATTTTTTATTTTTATTTTTTGTAATTCAATTATTTATAATGTTTTATTTTAAAATAACAAGAAATATTTAAATTCAACTTACAACATTCTAATATTTCATTTATTTTATGAACATTATAATTGAAATATTTTTTATATGCATTTTTCTTATACTATTTGAATATTTCATTTACATCGGTTTATATACATTTCTTTCTAAACATTGCATACATTACATTTACAACATTTTTTTAATTATTTAAATAAAAAATAATAATTATAAACATTAATGAAATTCAATTGTTTGCAACATTTGTTTATATACATTTCTTTCACAACCAATGAATTTTTCATTTATTTTATAAAAGTTACAATTACAACTTTTCTTTTATATACATTTTTTTACAACATTTCAATATTTCACTTATTTTATGAACATTTCATTTGCATCATTTTTAATATTCATTTTTCACAACATTCTAATAATAACTTATTTTATAAAAATCAAATTCTATTATAAATTTCATATAATATAAAATACAAAATTATAGTTTAATAAAATATAAAAAATAGTTTGTGTTTCCTTATAGTTTAATTATAGTTTAATCATATTTTAAATATAATTTTTAATTATAGTTTAATCATGTTGTGTTCTCCTTATGTATTTAATTTTGCAACATTTTTTAATAATGTGATTTTTTAATTATTTAAATAAAAAATAATAATTATAAACATTAATGGAATTTAATAGTTTGCAACATTTTTTATATGCATTTCAGTATTTCATTTATTTTATAAACATTTCAATATTTCATTTGTTTTATAAACATTTTTTTTACATCTTTTTTAATATTTATTTTATAAAAAAATCATTTCTATTATAAATATCCCATTTTAAAATTTCATATAATATAAAATACAAAATTATAATTTAATAAAATATAAAATATAGTTGTGTTTGTTATGTAGTGCTGTGTGCACAACATAAATATTTATGTAAAACTTTGTATTTGATATTGGTTGAAAATTTTAGATTATAAGAATTTATTTAAAATAATAACTTATATTTGAAAATCAAAGTTAATGTTTCTAATTGAATATAAATTATGTCTATACATATATGTATTTTTTTTTTTCTATTTTTTATAATTTAAATATAATTAATTTTTTTTTTAATTCAATTATTTATAATATCTTATTTTAAAATAGCAAGAAATGTTTAAATTCAACTTACTATATAAGATGAAATATTTAATTTTTTATGTCTTACTTTATTTCATTCATATCACAAATGGTTTGTTACAAATATTTATTTCCATTTCATCATTTTTATAGATTGAATTAGTTAACTTATAATTTTAAATATTTTATTTCAATAAATAATATATATTACACATATGTATTTTTTTATCATTACAAATAAACATATTATTTATCATTTATTTCAATAATTAATATGTTTTTTTAAACTTTATAAAATAAATTTATAACAAGTTACACTGAGAGAAACAAAGATATTATTTTTATTGATTTTTTCAATAACGTGTTTATTTAATAATACAAAATATTTTATTTTAATAAATAACTATTTTAAAAAAAATAAAAAAAATAAATTCAATATATTATAAGACTTTATTTGGGTTGTTATATCTTTATTTGGATGAATAATACATGTTTTAAATTTACGTCTATTTTATATCTTTTACAATTTAAATATAAATATTTTTTTTATTTGATTGATATTTATAAATGACAAAATTTAAATTAAATATATTTGAAAAAAATATTTTTTAATTTAAATTATTATAATTTAAATAGTTTTTCTTAAAATAAATTATTTAAAATAAACTTTATAAATTCAATAGATTACCAAAAAGCTATTAAAAATTTTAAAACTATTGTAAAAAATGACACAATTGAATAGTTTCATTTCATTATAATATTTACTAAATAATTAAAGCCAATTGAATAGTTTCATTAGAATATAAATTGATTTATCAAATACATTTAAGATATATTTCATTATATTATTAAATTATTTTTCATAATACCGTATCTTATTTTAATGTATGATGTACGTTGTAAATATGTGTATGTTTTTTTTTAATTTTTACAATTTCAATCTATTTAATTTTTTTAATTTGATTTATGTACAATATGATAATTTATTAAAGTAATCATGTGATAAATTAACTTAGGATTCATAATGAGGATTAAATAAGGAAAATTATGCATGATACATGTTTTAAATTTACATCTATTTTATATTTTTTACAATTTAAATATAAATAATTTGTTTTAATTGATTCACCTTTTGCAAATGACAACTTAAATTGAAGGGCACTCGCACGAAGTTGGCTCCACTTTTTAGTGCCATTTTAGAAATCCAAAACACACTTTCGAAATGTAAATATATAACGCATATGTGTTATTGATGCGATGTTCGAAACCCAATCCCAAAGCTGAAGCTAAGGTTAGTTAATTAGCATCGCATATGCATTTTTAAGGGGTTAAACATCGCAAGTGCGATTTGTAAAACCAAAAAATAAAATAAAATTCTTTCATACAATTTAATATTTCATTTATTTTATAAACATTACAATTACAACATTTTTCTTATATACTTTTTTTTACAACATTTCAATACTTCACTTATTTTATAAACATTTCATTTTCATCATTTTTAATATTAGTTATTTTTCACAAAATTCTCATAATAACTTATTTAATAAAAAATCATTTCTACCATAAATATCACATTTAAAATTTTATATAATATAAAATACAAAATTATAGTTTAATAAAATATAAAAAATATAAAATATAGTTGTGTTCGTTATGTGGTGTTGTGTTCTCATTATGTAGCGCTGTGTTATGTCGTGTATAATAATTATACACGACATATATATTGATGTGAAACTTTGTATTTGATATTGGTTGAAAATTTAAGATTATAAAAATTTATTTAAAATAACAACTTATATTTGAAAATTGAAGTTAATAGTTCTAATTGAATACAAATTATGTATGTTACAAATATATGTATTTTTTTTTCATTTCTATTTTTATAACTTCAATATAATTAATTTTTTATTTCTATTTTTTGTAATTCAATTATTTATAACGTTTTATTTTAAAATAACAATAAATATTTAAATTCAACTTACAATATTCTAATATTTCATTTATTTCATTAATATTTTTTATATACATTTTTCGTATACTATTTGAATATTTCATTTACATCGGTTTATATACATTTCTTTCAAAACATTACATACATTACATTTACAACATTTTTTTAATTATTTAAATAAAAAAGTAATAATTATAAACATTAATGGAATTCAATAGTTCTTTCAAAACATTACATACATTACATTTACAACATTTTTTTAATTATTTAAATAAAAAAGTAATAATTATAAACATTAATGGAATTCAATAGTTTGCCGCATTTGTTTAAATACATTTCTTTCACAACCATTGAATTTTTCATTTATTTTATAAATGTTACAATTACAACTTTTCTTTTATATACCTTTTTTTACAACATTTCAATATTTCACTTATTTTATAAACAATTCATTTGCATCATTTTTAATATTCATTTTTCACATCATTCTAATAATAACTTATTTTATAAAAAAAATTCTATTATAAATTTCATATAATATAAAATACAAAATTATAGTTTAATAAAATATAAAAAATAGTTTGTGTTTCTTATGTCATGTTGTGTTCTCCTTATGTATTTAATTTTGCAACATTTTTTAATAATGTGATTTTTTAATTATTTAAATAAAAAATAATAATTATAAACATTAATGGAATTTAATAGTTTGCAACATTTTTTTTATATGCATTTCAATATTTCATTTGTTTTATAAACATTTCTTTTACATCTTTTTTAATATTTATTTTATAAAAAAATCATTTCTATTATAAATATCACATTTTAAAATTTCATATAATATAAAATACAAAATTATAATTTAATAAAATATAAAAAAATATAAAATATAGTTATGTTTGTTATGTAGTGTTGTGTACAATAGTTGTACACAACATATATATTTATGTAAAACTTTGTATTTGATATTGGCTGAATATTTTAGATTATAAACTTTTATTTAAAATAATAACTTATATTTAAAAATCAAAGTTAATATTTCTAATTGAATACAAATTATGTCTATTACATATATGTATTTTTTTTCATTTCTATTTTTTATAATTTAAATATAATTTTTTATTTTTTATTTTTTAATTCAATTATTTATAATATCTTAATTTAAAATAGCAAGAAATATTTAAATTCAACTTATTATATAAGATGAAATATTTAATTTTTTATGTCTTACTTTATTTCATTCATCATCACAAATGGTTTGTTACACATATTTATTTCCATTTCATTATTTTTATAGTTTGAATTAGTTAACTTATAATTTTAAATATTTTATTTCAATAAATAAAGTATATTACAAATATGTATTTTTTTATCATTACAAATATTACAAATAAATACATTATTTATCATTTATTTCAATAATTAATATGTTTTTTCATACTTTATAAAATAAATTTATAACAAGTTACACTGAGAGAAACAAAGATATTATTTTTATTGATTTTTTCAATACGTGTTTATTTAATAATACAAAATATTTAAATTCAATATTCTAGATTAAATATTTTATTTTTTATAATATATTTTTATTTTAATAAATAACTATTTTAAAATAAATAAATTAATTAAATTCAATATATTATAAGATTTTGTTTTGGGATGTTATATTTTTATTTGGATGAATAATACATGTTTTAAAGTTACCTCTATTTTATATCTTTTACAATTTAAATATAAATAATTATTTTATTTTATTTATATTTATAAATGACAAAATTTAAATTAAATATATTTGTAAAAAATATTTTTTAATTTATATTATTATAATTTAAATAATTTTTCTTAAAATAAATTATTCTAAAATAAACTTTATAAATTCAAAAGATTATCAAAAAGCTATTAAAATTTTTAAAACTAGTGTAAAAAATGACACAATTGAATAGTTTCATTTCATTATAATATTTGATGAATAATTAAAGTCAATTGAATAGTTTCGTTAGAATATAAATTGATTTATCAACTACATTTAAAATATATTTTATTATATTATTAAATTATTTTTCATAATATACCATATCTTATTTTAATGAATGATGTATGTTGTAAATATGTTTGTTTTTTTTTAATTTTTACAATTTCAATCTATTTAATTTTTTTAATTTGATTCATGTACAATATGATAATTTATTAAAGTAATCACGTGATAAATTAACTTAGGACTCATAATGAGGATTAAATAAGGACAATTATGCATGATACATGTTTTAAATTTACATCTATTTTATATTTTTTACAATTTAAATAAAAATAATTTGTTTTATTTGATTCACATTTTACAAATGACAACTTAAATTGAAGGGCACTCCCACGAAGTTGGTTCCACTTTTTAGTGCCACTTTAGAAATTCAAAACACACTTCCGAAATGTAAATATATAACGCATATGTGTTATTGACGCTATGTTCGGAACCTGATCCCAAAGATGAGGCTAAGGTTAGTTAATCAGTATCGCATATATGCGATATATCACATATGCATTTTTAGGGGGTTAAACATCGCAAATGCGATTTGTAAAACCAAAAAATAAAATAAAATTCTTTTATACATTTCTTTCCTACAATTTAATATTTCATTTATTTTATAAACATTACAATTACAACACTTTTCTTATATACATTTTTTTACAACATTTCAATATTTCACTTATTTTATAAACATTTCATTTTCGTCATTTTTAATATTAATTACTTTTCACAAAATTCTAATAATAACTTATTTTATAAAAAATCATTTCTACCATAAATATCACATTAAAATTTTTATATAGTATAAAATACAAAATTATAGTTTAATAAAATATAAAAAATAGTTGTGTTCGTTATGTGGTGTTGTGTTCTCGTTATGTAGTGCTGTATTATGTTGTGTTGTGTTATGTCGTGTATAATAATTGTACACGACATATATATTGATGTGAAACTTTGTATTTGATATTGGTTGAAAATTTAAGATTATAAAAA